>QTSX02005821.1:0-225998 GCA_014839935.2 Entomophthora muscae
TGTTGACCCATTTTTCCCATTAATGTCAATAAACCCTGTTAACAGAGTGTATATTTTAACCTGAGAGTTGGATTTTGTTTAAATCTGAAATCATTTTGTTTAAATCTGAAGTATTTTTGCTTGTTTCCATAGCTTTTAAAACTACTGTATTCAAATATTATCATGATTACGTCCTTTATTTAATCCTTGTACACTTTTTGGCTTTTTAATGTAAATCTTATATTTTTGTCAATCTCTTTGGTTTTACTGATAAATAACTTTCATTAAATTTGGTAGCTTTTATTTACTTTGATGTTTAACCACTAGTATTTTAAATAGTGCATACTCATATAAGTCTATAATAAAAACAAAGAATATAAGTGTCATGAATGACATTTCAATACTTGTATTGAAAACCAAAAAATTGAACCCCAGTTCCCTGAAGGCAGATCAAACCCCCCAGTATGGTCCAGGACCCGCCAATCTGTTAAGTCACAGGCTCAAATTGTTAAAATACTTTGCAACCCGCTGGCCTACTACGGAGGATTCCCTGAATGGTTACCAGATTGCCGCCAAACCAGTGCCACTGAAGACCCATGCCTACACAGGAGATGTGGTCTGCCTAAAGGAGGTTGGAAAATGACCTATTACTACCCCTGCCAACAAACCCCAGCTGCTGCCAGTCCCCAGTCCATAAAAAGTATTGCAATTGGCCAGCTCAGGTGACATGGAGGACAACAGCAGCAAAACCAAGCATTGCCACTTCTGTTTCCCAGAACCAGTCCAGCCAAAACCCGCCAAACTGGTGCCACTGAGGACCCAGACCTATGCAGAAGCTGTGGCTTGGGCAGTATCCCCTACTAGTCCTGCCAATGAACTCCAACTGTTGCTAGTCCCCAGTCTGGAAAGGGGAATGCAATTAGCCCACTCAGGTGACATGGGGAACCAAAGCGGCAAAATTGAGCATTGCCACTTCTGGTTGCCAGAGAATACCCAACCAGGACCAAATGCTCTCCAGGCCCTAAGTCAAGATCCAGGCCCCACTGGTAAACCGCTCATGGATCTGAAGCCTTCAAAAAGCAAAAAGGCAAAACCAAATGGTATAAGAACGCTGGCAGTGTGGTGATGATCACATTGTCATTTTTGATAATAAAGTTTTATGAACCTTTGGTTCAAACAAATCTTACCTTATCTAGTCTTAGTGGTCTTCCATTTTAACTCTGTTCAAGTAGACCATCAGGAAACTGCCCCTGGAGACTAACCTGCTGACCCTTCCCAGGCACTATACTGTCCCCCAGGCGCCCCCTTTGGACCTGTGCATTTTACCAATTACCCACCCAATCCAGCCTATGTGGAGTACAACTTGAAGACCATCCTCATTTCCAACCCCTTGGCAAGTACTAGAGAAACCAAATACATAGGACGTGAATAAAAGTGGTAAAAAAGGCTGCCAATATTGTTCAAAGACAAGTACAACTATCTGCTTGCCTACTTTGTTTCCATGACTCCACCCTTAACCCTGCAACCCGACTGCCCAATTGAGACCCCCACTGCTGGAGAGACTACATCCACCCAACTGTTTGGAGTACTCTATATCACTCTGACAGGAATGGTGGACTCCATGGTCCCTAACTCTGGACCCTGGTCCTTACTTGTGCAATCCATATCTTACATTATCAAGTTAGCACCCATTCTATGGTGGGCTTTACCCACCGGCCCGTCCCCACCCCATCCTGAGCCGCCCAATGCCTCTACCTATGCCTGGTTTCCTGGCAATAAGCCAGATTGCATTAAGTGTTTGATTGCATGGCAAGAAATGCAGGAATATATGATTCAGAATGGGAATAGAACTCTACTGCTGTCTTTGCAAGAAGGGTATACACCCAAACCTGTAGAAAATCAAATACAGCCTCGGGCTCAGCTGGGGTGTGTCAGGAATATTCCTGACAGCACCTTGGTTCAAGACAATATTTTGTGCACAATCAAACTTGATAAACAAAATAAAAAATGGCAGCAGTTCCCCCTTATTGGGGAAACTGCTGCAAAAAGCCAAGGCAAGGAAACAGAAATTAAAAATAAATATTTTAATTTGGATGGGTTTTATACCCCGCCCGCGGGCCGCATGCCTGACCGCCAGGCGCCCGCGCGCACTTGCCAGCCATTCCTCTGCCCAGGTTGCCAAATGGGGAAATTAAAAAATGGGGAAACCCAAAAAGGAAATCTCCCTAAACCCAAATGGAGAGGGAACTGCTGCCCAAATTTGGAATCTACCAAATTTGGGAGGGGATGACAAGCTGCTCAACCCACCCATTCCTGCATTGACTGCAGAATCCAAAATTGGATGCATGAAAACATCCAATGATACACCAAGCCAATGCAATCCCAGAAGTAACAATTCATTGCCTGCACACCACTACCGATTCCCCTCCCAAAAGGGAATTCCAGACAACACCAAGTGTTTGGGATTCCCTGTCCAGTGTTTTACTCTATTCATGCCACCACCAGGATGATAGTATATAATAAAGCCAATTCACTTGATGATAGTTTGTGCTATCATTGAGTGAAATTACCCCTCAATGGTATCACATAAATCAATCAGAACTTTACCCTACAAGAAAGTTAAAGACACTAAGCTTTGTCTGCCCTTTCCCAGGATCAGAAGATGAACCATTTAATCTTCTCAGATGTACTCACAGCCTGTCTAGGAATTGGGGGCCACCAATACAATCACCAGCATGGGCCATTTAATAAAACCACCTGGCAAGTACATCTACAAGGAGCCAGCGCAGCTAAACTCCTCCGAGCAGTACTCCTGGCCCACACTGGTGTTGCCCCACTCCACCCAGTCTGTAGCTATATACACCTGTGTATACTATGTACTTACATATTTTGCCGGTAATTTTGGACAATATAAAGTACACGCCAAGGTCTTCAGATGGATGATGACAGTCTACCCCACTGTGACAGCGCTCACAGGATTCCAAGTTGCCAATCTGGTACCTTATTTCACTAAAATACTTCCCCAATTGTTGGGTCTTTACAGGGTGCCTTGCTTGAAAAATTTCTTGAGCCACCCAGAGACCTCTTCAATAAGGTTTATAAAGGAATAAGAGGGGTATATACTAGGTGCATAGGCCCTTTATTTAATTGCTGCTGATCAATTTCCATACCTCTTTCAAACATTGGTGATTCATTGAAAAAATCCATCACTTTGTGAAGCCCAACATTATCAAATACAATAATGCTGGTAAACCCTGAGCTTGTACACTTGAGGAACTCCTAGAACAATTGGAGAAATGCAATAAAGATCCTGCTATTGTGGGAACCCTTGATCATACAGTATATTTTGATGTCAGGGTAATCAAGAAGTGTTATCATTGATTAGGCCATAGCACAAACAGAAACACATCAGGATACATCATCCTTGTCACCCTGGGGCACATACTTTTATACATTGTGCATAGATAACACAAACATAAATTTATTAATGTAGTAGAATTTTAATGTGCCCTTGTCCTTCAGTGTGGTGTACATCTTGGTGTATTTATTACAGGCCTCAATTTTCATTGGGTTATTATGGTTGTATGGAGATACCCTATTTTTTTCCAGAAGAACCTCAATCCTCTTATCACATGATAGTAAAATGGAATTGAGGTGCCAATGCCAAAAACATATTTGACCATGACCTGTATATTTGCTGGTTCAAGATGATAGTCTCAGATGATACATTGCTTTATTTCCCATAGGTACTCCTTTTTCTTGATAGTTGGTTTACACTTGGGTTTTTCATAAAAAGAATCCAGCTGACTTTTATGTAATTGCTAAGCAACCTGTGAGCATGTTTCTCTGGCACACTGACAGTTGCAGCAGCCTTCCTGTAGTTGCAGGGGTCTGTGATAAGCTTTATGAGGATCTCACACTTGGTGTTTGGGGTCCCTGTATGCTTGGTTCTTTTGGAGGCAGGTAAAAAATCAGCGGGTTCTGTCAAAACACACAGCATAGGCACATGACTGTAAAATTTGGTGACCTTTTTTAGCACCTTCTTCCTCTTCACAGTTAGATAGTACTGCGGCTGCCCCTTACTGTCCTCTTTGTTGCTGTCACTCTTATGTGTTGCAGTAGTTTTCATAATGTCTGGTATTACCTGTCCTAATTGTAGAGCTTGAAAGTCAGGCAAACAGTTAACTAAGTTGACCAAGTTAAGGGATTTAAATCATACTATTGATTGGAAATGGGTTACTGCCACCCCAGTTTGTCAGCTGAATTTAATAACCTTGTGCAAGTTTACACTGATAAATAGACATAATATGAGAGTCACTTGATACAACCTCATTTATCAGAATGGTTGACAAAAATTAATCACACAAGGTTTTTTTTGTGCTGGACAAAGTACTCGTTGGATAGTGTAACATAATAGGAGCCATGAGTTCAGGTGGTATTGCTGAGTTGATAATTTTGGTACATACTGGAAAATTTTTGGTGTTCAACTCTAAGAGTTGAATCCTCCCTAAATTACTCAATAAACCAAATATTCTCCTGGTCTAACTTTTATTAACAATGCATCCAATAGTTGGTCTACTCCGCTACATCCCGTATTACTTGATCTTAAATCAAATTACCACTTAAAGATGGGTCCCTTTCTTGGGCTCTGCATTGTCAGCGCCCTCTAATGTTACTTGAATGCTTTCAAATCTTGGTTTCTTTCCTGATGATTTTGAAACTGAAACCGTTGTTTCTTCTCAATGTCCAGATTTTTATGCTGAAGACACTTTAATCCTTTTGAAGGCTATATACCTAGGATTTCTTTGGTTGGGTTAATCATTTTTTTAAACCCTATTGTTTCTTTTAGAAATTTTACCAAACAGTATTTGAAGCTTTTGTGGTGGTTAATAATCAACTTCATTTAGATTTGGGTGGTTATTCCCTACCACCTGGAGACCTATTCTTACTATCTGTTGATTTATGTTACATTATCAGGGTCATAAAAAGTATTCAGAATATGTTTTAATCTCTTTATAAGACTGAAAAAACAGCATATTGGTGGTACACAGTGGGGTAAACCAGGGAAACTCTCTTGATAGTGTTGTTGTTTACTGTTCTAGTAGTGACAACTTTGCTAGCCTTTTTGGATAACTTGAGCACCATGGGATTTATATTTCATTTTCTCTCTGTTTGAGTGACCTGCGCTTCATGATGTGTCTGTGCATGCTTGATGTTGCTTGCTGTCTTTCCAAAATCTTATTGGTAAGTATCTGTGTTGTTCTCACTCTGTTTTTACCTGTATGGACACTTCTAATCTTGATGTGCACTAGCTGCATTACTACTATGTTGTTGAGTCACTTCTGTTTTACTTTAGAATAAAATCTAAATCAAACTTTATTAAGTTGTAGTTTGAATTTTATAGATCTGCATGCTATCTGTCTATGGTTATCAAATTATCATGCACAGCTTCTAGATGCATTGTTATGGGTTTTTATATATAAAATAGTTTTTTTCTGGTCATTTACAAACTTTTTTATAGATATATAGGCAATTTTAAATCAATTTTCCCAGATTTCTCATCAAAAGTAGATGGTTGAGACAATCTTTTAAAAATTTATGTTTCTGCTAATATATCTTAAATTAGATAGTGGAGTATTGTACCTGTGTAGATCCCACTTCACCCAACAGATTAATGATTTTTATTTATGGATTGAGTTGATATAGTGCTTTTTTATGGTTTGAGTTTCAACCTACCACAAATATTTGTATTTTTCACCAATTCACATAATAAGCTTAAGTATATTGAAAGATAACTGAGACCATTTTTTGTGTGTTTTTAGACTTTTGTACCATATCTCAAATATTTTCTGTTGAAGTTTGATATGTTTGCTGTACTATTGAGCTCATTTTCTTATTAGCCACCCAAATCCGTGTTAACAGAGTAGATATTTTATGCTGGTATTTGGAAGTAGCTTAAGTTTGAGTTCATTTTGTTTACAGATGACTTAATTTTGTTTATCCTCACAGCTGCAAAAACTACTTAAGCAAAATAAAAAGAGGTTGGTTAGTAGCAAACTCTTTAAAAGTGTAAAAATCAAAAAGGATGTTTAATATTTAAAAATTCTTTATAATACTAGACCCCTGGTAATTTTATAAAAACATAATAATTGATACTCCAAAATTAAAATTAAATTGCTACTAGTAGATTTTAATACAGTAGTTTTAAAATCTATGGCGACAAACGAAATGAACTCAGATTTAAACCAAATTGAAATGAACCCAAATCTATTGTAAATCAATATAAATTCATTTATTTTTAAATTTCGTTTAAATCTGAGTTCATTTCGTTTAAATCTGGATTGTTTTCGCTTGTCGTCATAGCTTTTAAAACTACTGTATGCTAAACATATAACTTAAAGTGATCTTTATGTTGGTTATTTATCTGTGAAGCCCCTCTTTTATTGTATCAAGAATTTATTTTGAGAGAAATGCATCCACTGTAGCAATGTGATTTTTTATTGATTTGAAAATATTTCATCCTTTAACTTTTCATCAAAACTGTTTAAGTTGTCACCATTATGACTACATTATCTCGTTTATAAAATTGATTATTTGCTTTAATCGATTGCATAAAGTCCATTATCTTCAGGCCTACGATAACATGACGCTGGTAATTCGTTTAGTTTTTAGTAGATTTTTGTAAAAGCGTAAAATGGCTTGGAATTAATCATAGAGTTGTGCTAATATTTAAGGGGTGAATTTATTTCATGTCTGATTAAATTAAATCGCCAGTCTGCTTGACCTGAGGCTAGTATCCTTGATTTGTTGACTTAAGTAGGGCAGCAAATTCCAAATAAATCTTTAATCAAAAATATTTTCAAAACAGGTACTTTGGCTGAGCCATAAACTATATCTATTTTCACCCCTGGATGCAGCTACTGGAACAAGTTTATGTCAGGATGACTCCTCCTGATACCAAAGGTGGCATAACTGGGAATCCTTGTAACAAGCGATTCAAAGTATCAAGTTCCAACAACTTTATTTGAGCTGTAGAATAACAAGTCCAACAATATGAAGTATCGTTCAACTAGAGGATCAGGAAAAATAGAGGATGTCATTGACTTCGAATCAGCAGTACTGAACGGTCTTGCGCCCGAGGGTGGCCTGTACATCCCCACTGATATCCCCCAGTTGGATGAGGTTGCTTTGGACAAGCTTCGTAAGATTAGTGGAGATTTTGGTCTTCTGGCCGTAGAGATACTTTCGCTATACATTGACGAGTCCGAAATAAGTAGGGAGGAGCTGAAAGAACTCGTCAATAGAAGCTATTCCACATTTCAACATCCTGATGTTACACCCGTCATCCAGTTGCCTGCCGTTAAATCTGATCCAGAGGGTTCAAGCAACCCTCTTTACCTTTTAGAGCTTTTCCACGGGCCCACTTTTGCTTTCAAGGATGTAGCTTTACAATTCCTGGGAAATCTCTTTGAATTTTTTCCTCAAGCGGAAAAAATGCTAAGCTGGCGGCAAATGAACCAAGGCATCGCCTCACGGTTGTTGGTGCTACTTCTGGTGATACTGGAGGGTAAGCCCAACTTTTTCTTTACCAATCTTAAATTTGCCGCTTAAAGTTGATTTTAAAAGCAGCAAAATATTTTTAAGCCACCAGTTATGAAAACCGCGTTGCAAAAAAGTTGCTTCACAGATTCATTGAACAAAATATTTAACTTTTAAAAAAGATGATTAAAACCAGTCTGACTTGTTCTTATGCAACGACTCAATTTAAATTTGAAGTCAGCATCTTAATGTTTATTATAGTGCTGCTATTTATGGCCTCCGTAACAAGGAGGACGTTGAAGTCTTTATTCTTCACCCAGAAGGAAAGGTATCTCCTATACAAGAAGCCCAAATGACTATGGTGATGGATCCCAACGTGCACAATGTTTCCTTGCCCGGCCACTTTGATGATTGTCAGGTTAGTTAATTGATCTCCCTCTTAAAGAAATCAAGCTAAAACCTTCTATCAGAATATTGTCAAAAAGCTCTTTGGCAATGAAGAGTTTAGGAACAAGTTTCAACTTGGAGCGGTTAACTCAATTAACTGGGCTCGAATCCTTGCTCAGACCGTATACTACTTCAAGGCATACTTTTCACTAGAGAGCAAAATTGGGAAATGTCAGAAGGTCATATTTAGTGTCCCGACCGGCAATTTTGGTGATATTCTTGCTGGGCATTACGCCAGACAAATGGGGCTTCCTATAGAACGCCTTATCATTGCAACCAATCAAAATGATATTCTACACCGTGTCTTCACTGCAGGGGCATATTCCAAAGATGCAGAGCAAGGAGTTCAGCCTACACATTCTCCTGCTATGGATATTCTAGTATCTTCCAACTTTGAAAGGCTTCTTTGGTACCTTGCCAATACTGGTGATGTGCCTCAAGCGTGTGCAACTCTTACCAAATGGATGAGTGAATTTGCTTCCACTGGCCAAGTTCAGCTTCCCGAAGCTGCCTTGATTCAACTCCGCAAATGGTTTTTATCCTACACCATCAACGACGCCAAGGTAAGCATATCGGCTTGTTTAGCTGACCTTTAGACGGTTGAAATTATCCGTGATTTTTACACTGCAACCCCAAGCCCTTATCTGCTCGACCCCCACACTGCTGTTGGCGTAGGAGCTGCTCTCGAGCTTAAAGCCCAGCTAAGGTAGTCGATTTATATTTATGTACTTATCCTTTAGCCCCACACCCATTGTTTGCTTAGCCACCGCCCACCCAGCCAAGTTCCAGGCTGCAGTGCAGCTTGCCACCCAGAAGAGCCCCGATGACAGGTTTGATTTTGATTCCATCATGGGCCAGGGTTACTTGCCCGAACCCTTCCGTGAATGGATGAACCCTAATCTGCCACGTAGATGCCATCGCTTGACAAGCGCTGAGCCACAAGCTGTTCAGGACTTGATTGCCTCCATTGTTAGGCAATAGCCAGTCTATTATCGCACTTGAAACATAGTATATTAACTGATTTCAACTCAATCCAATGTTCTTGGAACACGATATTAATCAAGTGAAAATCGGCAGTTGCTCTTTGCCCCTGTGCTTTTATATCGTGGCTATTTTTTGTAGCATATTTCATGGCTTGCTTCATACCTAATCATGAATTCTCTTATCCACTTGCTCTTGAAAAACATTTCTTTCAAGGATACATTGCTCTAATAGAGAAGCAGTATAATTAGATTTAGCCGTATATATGTAAGTAATATTAGGATCTACTAGGTATTTCCTCGTCCAAAGACAGATATAAAGTTGAATTAATATACCAATTCAATATACTTTATTGTGTTTTTAGGCTGGGATTACTTATCATCTATTTAATTGAATTTCTTGTTTAAACAGGTTTCTTTAAATTAATACTTCATTTATTACATAAACATTTGCATATTCCAAAAGCAAATAAAAATAGAATAGAAATCTAAATAAGTGAAGTATTACTATTAAATTTAGTAAAGCTAAAATTTTAATTTAAAATTTTATTTCATCTTTTAAATTCCTTCAAAATATTAGATGACCAGTAGCTTTAAAATAAGCCATTTTAACATTAAAATTGCCTTAGTATTCACAGAGACATGATGTTTTTTGTTTCATGGAGTGAATTTAGATGAATTAAATTGAGTCTGTGTCTTTGATTATGTTGCGAGCCCGCTCTCAGCATTAACTATAAATCGGAGCATCTAGAGCATGTGGAGCTATCGTGTTTGGTACCATTTTTATCAGAATTATCTGATAGATATATTTAGGTGTATTGAATTTTATGAAGATCCTTTTATTGAGTCTTAACATTATCATTGCCAGTTTACTTCACTGACATTTTTATTAGGAAATGCAATAGCAAGCAAGGTTAACTCTGAAACAATCTGCAGCCACTTGGATCAGATATGAATCCAAGTGAAGTATTACATTATTGAAAGTCAAATAAATGAAAATCAGAATGTGCAAGCCAACCATTTTTTACTTGGACTAACATTTATAATGATAAATTTTCTTATTTGAGTTGTATCACTTTTAGTTGGTCAATTCAATCCTCAACAGAGTTTAAACATTTAAAAGTATATAAGTATTCTAAACAACATGTTACTTCTCTTCCAATTCTAATTCACACATTCTGGATTTGGGCAATCTACATAGGTGAGCCTCTTTGATATGGTTGAATGGGTGGACCACAATTTAAAAAATCAAGTAATTAAATATATATCTATTAAAGTTTGAGTGGCCTGTATTTTCATTTCAACATAATTTAGGAAAACTCCACTGGATTCAACCTACATGCTTTCAACAATGCATGTAAGATGAGCCAAATTGAGCTTTTGGCTTGGCCATTGACCTTAAATCTAAATAACATGAAAAATCAATCCAGTTTGATCCCTTACAACTTGAGTGTAATCAAGGTGACATTACAGACAGACCTACTTTTATATAATTAATGAGGGCTCAGGAAGTCTTACCAGGTCTTCATAAGAGGCAACTTCCAAGCATAAACATAACAAAGATATTGTCCAGTTTTACGCAGGTTGAAATAAAGCTCAACTTTTTATAAGGTTTCTGCAACCAGCTGAAAAATCAGAAACTAAAAGCTTTTATCTTTCAAAGAGGTTAACTTTCCATCCAATGTTACTGGAGCCCTTATAGTAAAAATCATATTTTTAATAAGTTAGTTTAATTTAGAGAACTGATAAAATACTGTAATAGGAAATTTATTTGTTTCAATTTCAAAGCTGGGAGAGAGAAAACACTAAGACAGTTTTGGAGCAGGGGTTTACCAGATTCAGAAGTATTTTATGCTGGCAGTTTTACTTATGCAGCGCTTCAATTTATGTAAGCTTGGATTGATTTTGTCCTAAATCATTCCAAACAATGTTATCATTGGAAATATACATTAGCACAAAGGTATATTAAACAAGAATATTTTAGAAAAGATTCGTAGTTATGCTAGAGAAAGGAAAAGCTTTTTATTAATGAATGTGAAGATACAGTTGTCCATATAGCTTATTAGTACTGTAGATTAAGAACCTAATAGCAAAAATGTGAGATTGTCTAACCTTAAATCTAAATATTGAATCACAATTGTGGTATGGCTTTTTTCTCAATTGGATTAATTTCTTTGTATTTCATTTAAATATTTCAAATTGTGAGATCTCATTGACACTTTGCAAATTTCAAGTTGTGTCTGCATATTCCAAGTGGATAAAATAAATTGACTTGGATCTGAATTGAATTTTCAAATTCACCAGCTGTTTTAATTAAGTTTACTATGTCTTTTTTGAAATTGTGGTATTGTCAAATCTAACAATAACAAAATTTAAATCATAAATTAAAGCCACTAGTAAACTCAAATAATAATTACAGGATTTTGAATAAAAGTTTAATACAGTAGCTTTAAAATCTATGGCAACAAACAAAAATACTTTGGATTTAAACAAAATGAACTCAGATTTAAGCAAAAATAACTCGGATGTAAACAAAATTAAAAAGAAGCAAATTTACATTAATTTACAATAAATTTATGCTAATTTCAATTTTGCTTAAATCTGAGTTCATTTTGTTTAAATCCAAAGTATTTTTGCTTGCTGTCATAGCTTTTAAAACTACTATACACAATAAGTAGACTAGAAAACACTAAGCCAAATTAAGAAGCTCCACTATAACTAAACTCAATTGAAAAATTCTATTTCAATAGCCATATCAAGACGTAAAATTACTTAAAATTTAAATATCTCTAAAACATGAATAATCATAATATTTTACACTTTCAATCACTAAAATAGAAATCATTATACCTGTCAGAAAACCAACTCTGATCTGCTGGCTTGCTAGCGTTTGGGAACTGGGAGTTTGAAGACTGGGTGGGCAGGGCCCACCAAAGGATTGGCGCTAACTTAATGAGGTAGGACATTGACTTTCCCACCCATGACCACAGACCAGCGGCAGGAACAATAGTATCTATTACTTCTGTGAGAGTAATATACACAATCCCAAGTAGCTTATTGGTATGGTCCAGGGGAAGCTCAGCAGCAGATATGGGCATTAGTTTGGGGGTGGCAGGCGGTTACATGTCTAATTGGTAGGCAGGAATAAAATAGTATTTATCTCTGAACAGGCGAGGCTCAGTAACGTACCAAGGGTCTTTCCGGTTGTATCTGGTTAACTTTTTAGTTCTGGCCAAGGGATCCTAGGCCAATATATTGTTGGCAGTGTAGTCCTTGTACTCAGGCTTCAAGGGGTATTCTGTAAAATAAACAGGACCAAATAGAGCACCTGGCAAACAATATGTAGCTGAAAGATTGGCAGGAGGGTCAGATGATCTTTGAGTTAACTGGCAGATGACAAGAATAAAATACAGCAATGATGTGGAAACCAATATCTCATAACCTTATTTTAAAATGACAATGGGGATTGATCTTGACCTGGCAGGTACTTATACTGCACTGCCAGGCTTTATTTCCTGGTCAGATTTCTTGAGCTTGGGCGGTTTGGCATCAGGAGTCTTAGATGGCAGTGTGGCGCTTGGCACTGGCAGGTTAGCACTGGCTGCTTTGGGATGAGAAGACTTTGAATCCTTCTGTTTGGCAACTTGGGTGTTGGGTGGCCCTTCATGTTCAGTGCCACTTCCTGGGCTTTGGGGGAGTTTGAAACAACTCTCATTTGAAGACTTGTGCATTTCACCAAGAAAACTGCTGGTGTCAGGTATTGGCACCTCAGGAAAATTCCTGGCATCTTGCACTGGCAGTTTGCTTGCAGAACCCTGTGTGGTAGTTAAGGGTTTGAGTCCTGGCGGGTTGGCAACAACTTTTCAATTGGTAGTGGGCTATCAGATTCCCAGTCTTTGAAAATGGCAGTCTGCAAAGGGTTTTGTTCAGGGTTCAACTCTGGTTCTGTATTTTAGGATTCAGCTGCATCAAAATTGTCATTCCTGAAAATATCATTCAAGGTTAAATTGAGAGAAATTATAGCCCAAAAATAAACTTAAACATAAATAAAGTCCATATTTAATCTAAATATAATGTTTGTTTTATTTTTTATAGACATAATATCCTATACCCAACCAGCTTTCACAACAGGATGTGGGGAAGCCTTTCTAAGAGGACACCCCAGAGGGTCCAGGAATAGACCAATGACACAAATTTAGGAAGTTGATGTTGATAGACAGGCCTTCCAATGTGTCAGCACCAGCTAACCACCTCCTGCATCATAAGCCAGAAACAGAAGCTTGAGTTTCAGACATAAGCCACTATTCTGTCCTACCACTAAAGCCTCTCATACCAGGCTTAGTGAGAGCAACCAGGTTAAATATAACTCTGTTGCCTATCCAGTTATCACACAGACTTGTAAACCTAATTCCAAATTTTTGGTGAATGTCTCAGATTTTTTTAATACTTTTTATGTATCCTTGGCAACAACTGACAATTCAGTCATACCTGTTGTATATTTCACAATCGAGGATGATATTGCACATGAAAATAATGCCCTGTATTATACAAAGATACCTATCATGTGTATTGACCCTGATAGTATGAATTCTATGATACCTGTCAAGGGCAGGCATAAGTTTTCTGATAGTGAGCATGAGGCTGTCATCAATTACTTAACCAGTGAAATGTTCATTCATAGTACTGCATCCAAATTGTTACACTGGTGATACATATCATCATAGTCAACATCAAATATTATGACACCAGTCAAATGGCAAAAACTTCAAAGGTGTTACAGAAGTAACACTCTCAAATCCCCAAGCAGGATTCAAACTGCTTCTAACCACCAGGAAGGAGAAGCAGGGGTGAGAACCCCCTTGAACCTGAATTCACTTTTCAAAGCAAATATCTAGATGCCGGGATTACTTCTGTCCTGCCAGTAGCTGCAAGGCCTGTTCTGGGCCCTAAAAGCTACACTCAAGTCTTAGTGGGTTTAGCTGGGCTTGGATAGACTAATTTTAGCTGCCCAGGGCTCTCAGTTCAAGCCCATCCTCTTTTTAATCAAGTTTTCCAGCCCCAGAAATGGCTTTCAAGCCAGTTCAAAAATGGTAATCAAATTGAAAATGACCCCATGATACCTGCAGCCAACCCTGCAATAGCTAATGACTAGTCAAGCAAAGATAGGCCACCAGCAAGACAAGTAGCTGTTCCTAAAGACCCCAAAAATAATGATGAAACAGCCAACCAACCAGCAAAATTTGGGATGCCAAACCTTGCCACCCAGATAGCACAAGAAAAATGCCCAGAGGCACCTGCATGTGAATGACTATATAAGCCAAAAGTGCCAGAAAGATTCTGTATTGACATTCTTACAAAATAAAGTTGTTATGAACCTTTGGTCTGCCAATCTGATTTCATACCTATTTTTAATACTCTTTCATCTGCATTTATCTAAACACCAGAACTCACCCTCAGGAGTTAAACACCAAGCGCCAGCTGAAGACTCATAAGTGTTTGATTATTATCACCCTCAGACACACTGTTCAGCCCTGTTCATTTCAAAAAGTATCTACCCAATCCCAATCACAACCCCTAGACCTTGGAAGACCTGCAGTGATACATCCAGATGCACCCAAAGACTCCTACTAAATTGTGCGCAAAGGCAAGAAGATTATAATATACCCTTTGATATTCAACAAAAAATACAGCAATCTGTCACAAGTGACAAACTCTTGCTAACTATGCTTATAGAAAAACCTCAGCTATGAAATTTGAACCCTGAAACTCTGTGGGCCGCCAGCCTGCAGAAACAGCTGCTGCAGTTTCCTGGACTCAACCCAGAGCGGGATTCAACTTCAGGAAATCTTCTGAGTTTGGATGATCAAAAAATACTTGCATCAAAGCATCTCATGCCAAAGGTTCCTGTTAACCCAACTAATGAGAGTGCAGGCCAAGCCAAGGATCCTGAAATAACTTGGGCCACTGCAGCAGGGATGCAAAGAAACTTCCCGTAGAATATGAGCCACTCAAGGATGCGCAAACCTGCAACCCAAAAGGCATATTTGTGTCTTTTTAGTTCAAGCCAGCCAATGAAATATCTCCTGTAATTGATGTCACCAAGGGCTGCAAAACCCTGGTAGACGGTATCACCAGGCCTGAAAAAAATTGTAAAAGTTTTTTCATGGCAGATGGGTATACTTATACCCTGGGCTGCCAGAAAGTTGTACATTGCCATTTTTGCAATAAAGGGACATGAACCTTTGGTTCAACCAGGGTATTTCATATTTGATTTTAGCTCCATTTTATTTGCAGTCTACCCCCTGCAGCTCTGTACTTCACATCTAACAACCCCAAGAAACTGCAGACTGACTGCTCAAACTATATTGTCCACCAGGAGCTCTCTTTGGTCCGGTATATTTCACAGAATATCTACCCAGCCTGGCATACTTGGAATTCACCCTAGAGAAAATCCTAATCAATGACCCAGAAGCCAGAACTAGAGAAACCAAAACCATTGATAGAGAAAAAACTCGGGTCATCATATCTCCCCTGCTGTTCTGCAACAAGTACAACTATCTGCCTGCCTATCTGGTTCCAATGACACCACCTCTCACTCTGCGGGCCAACTGCCCGCAAGAATCTATTACGACCAATGAATCCATCTTCACTCAGATATTTGGGGTAATGTACATCACCCTCACTGGCTTGATTTATTTAATGATGCCTGCTAGCAGACTCTGGGCTCTTCTGGGCAAATTTTTATCTTATTGTAAAGTTATCTCCAATCTTGTGATGGGCTCTTTCCACAGAACCTGCAGGCCAACCACCCGTAAGTTCTCAAGACTCTCTCACAGGCTGGATTTCTGACACAATTCTTCAGCTTACCTGGTCCTTATAAAACCACTCTTGACACCCAAACCAACCACCTCAACCCATTTACTTCTGATGCCACTGGCCAGAATAGTCAATGTCTGAGAGTGCTATACCTGGCACTCACAGGGTTGATTCATTCTGCCTTTCTAGCGGCTAGACCCTAGGCTGTAGCTGGAAAGGCCCTCTCTTACCTGGTAAAGTTAGGTCCCATCATCTGGTAGACCATGCTTATATCCGTATTCACCCCTCCTTCACCTGAAGAGGCATTGTGGTACGCTTAATATTCTGACAGTTTTTGCTTTTAGTCCAGCCTCTAAAGAAATAATTAAAATTAGGATCTTAATTCAAGAATAAAAATATTGTAAAAAACTTTAGCTGCAAATAGCTGTGAGATAACTGATGTTTATGTTAGGACCTTAATTTGAGGATCAAATATTGTAGGGAGAGTAGGTAGGCATCTGTGAGACACTGATACATTAATGACCCATTTTCTCATTCTCTATCCCCAATTTCCTTAAGCTGCTGTTCTTTTATACTGTTATTTCTAACTTTAATAAATTATTTTCAAAAAAACCTGGGTGCCCAAGTTGGTTGAGGTGCTCAACTCAGCCCTGAGGTCCCAAGTTTGATTCCTGTTGCTCTCACTTGCTCTGCCTCTTTATTTTTTTGTTATCATTGGATCTTAACTGCATTGTGGAATTTCCAGTATGGACCAGGATAGACACATCTGATTCTAACTAAAAAAATTTGGATTTGCCCCCGGTATGATGTAATGGTGATTTGTTGGACCTTACCTGTAGTTGGATTTCTAGCATGGACTGGCCAGACAATCCAATAAATGTCATGACAACATTAAATTGATCCTCCTATCCCCAATTCCTTTAAGCTGTGATTTTTTTCTACTGTCTTTTCTGACTTAAATAAAGTTATCTTTTTAAAAAGAGTATCCTACTGTTAGAATGCCTCAGCCAACTTGGGTACACCCAGGTTTAGGATATATAGATCCAAACAGTCTCCTTTTGGGGGGTAGTTGAATTGAACAGATCTACAATCAATGGTGTTTTATTAAGCTGGTGGATGTGAGCTTAAATCTGATCTGCCATTGCAAATGTCTTGACGCTGCTTTAAAAATTTTGAAGGCCAAGTATAGCTTGGCTGCACTTTAAAGACTTAAGGATGTGCCACGATATGATTGGTTAAAACATTTGCAAATGCAGAAGGGTTTTAATCAAATTGTTCAATTTTTAAGAACCATTCGATAGCGTACGTTTCCAGAGCGGACGTGGTTGACGGCATCGTTGACTTTGGCCATGGCCATCTCTTCAATGATTGGACGGATGTTGTGGGTGGCGGCAAACTCCAGGGTGGCTTTGACTTCGTTTATGGAACCTATGATAGAACCAACAATGGATAAGTCCTTGGAGACGAGTGCAAATGGTTCGATCTTGAGGTGCTCTTCAGATAGACCTACTAGGATGATCTTGCCGTCAATATCCATTAGTGAACTGAGAAGGACAAAGTCCAGATTGTTGGCGTTGGAAGAAACAACCATGTACTTGAATTTGTTTTTGAATTTTCTAGTTTGGGATTCTTCGTTGCTGTCAATGAAGTGTGCGGCTCCCATCTTCAATGCGTCCTCCTTCTTGCTGGAGGAGTGAGAGATGGCCGTCACTTCACAGCCAAGGGCGCAGGCAAACTGGATAGCGAGATGTCCCAAGCCGCCAATCCCTAGAACGGCAATTGAATCGCCTTTGCTGAAGTTGTGGCGCTTCATGGGAGCAAACACGGTGGTGCCAGCGCAAAGGAGGGGTGCGGCGTACTTGGAAGGGATGGATTCAGGAATTTTGAACGCATACGCGTCCTGCACGCGTACAGCCTCGGCATAACCACCATAGGCCTTTTCGCCGTCGGCCACACGCTTGTCATTGTACGTGAAAGTCATCTCTGGACAATGGGCGTCGCGTTTGCGGCCACACGCATAGCAATCATCCCTCAGACAGGCGCGACACTGGGCTCCAACGCCAACCCTGTCACCTACTTGAAGCTCTTTGACATCCTTCCCAACAGCAGTTACGTGACCAATGATTTCGTGGCCTACAATAACAGGGTAGTTGGTTGGCCCCCAGCCGCTGTCCATTGTGTGGATGTCAGAGCCACAAATACCACAGTAAGTGATGCTAATCTCCACATCGGTGGGAAGGAGATCGGGTGCAGAGTAGGAGAATGGAACAAGCTCCTTGCCCTTACCATGGCATGCCCAGCCATTGATCTCTGAGTACTTTCCTGAATTTACTGGATCAGTTGAGATGGTCATTTTGGATATTAGTTATCTACACTTGCATTTTATATCAACTGATGACGCAGCTTACTAGTGGATTTAGAGCCACACTATCGCTGACAGGGTTTAGCCTGAACTAAAACAAATCCAAATTGCGCTGCAAGCACACGCAAACATAAGCTAATGATTTGAAATAAAATCCTTGTAGCTGCTATCCTTAATAAATCAATCATTTTAAATCATCCGTATTTCTCCGTAGCTCAGCAGCTAATATTACAAATCAATGACATGTAAATATAAACAATTACTATGCTAAACCGATCTCTTAAAATACTTAAACTAAGCAAGTCAATAGATAATATATACTGCTTGAGACCATCACGCTCCATTTAAACAAACATGTTTTCAGCTCCCTTTACAAACCTGAGATAGAACCCATTTTACCTATTTGTGTGTTTACCTAAGCCACGATTTCTCCGCAACCACTTCTCCAAGCTAATGCCGAGCATTTAATATTAGAAATTTAAAGCTTTAAAATGCAATCGAATGAGGTTGATTGATGGAAGAAAGTTAAAACCAACAAATACTGCAATGAATACAATAAGAGCTGTGCCAATCTATTAAATGAGGGGATGATTACATTAGTGACTTATGGGGGCAGGAAGATATTCCGTCAACAGATTTTCCATCAAATTTGATCCAACTAAAATTTTCTTCATATATAAATTTTTTAGCTTTGCAATAAATCAAATATTTAAATAAACTCTATTTAATAATAAAAGCTATGCTTTACACATATAATTATTTTTATTGTATTTAAGAGGCTTAATTTTAAATATTTACCTTTTTAAAAGCTAATTAAATGAAAGTTCACTGCTAGAAAATAAAATAAAACATTAAAAATTTCAAATAATAAATTTTATATGAAAGACTTTCTTTATTTTGTATTTTTGATTTTTTATTGCTGCAAAGTAAAAAAGTTACATATAAAGAAAATTTTAGTTGGATCAAATTTGTTAGAAAATTTGTCGACAGAAAAAATTGATGGAATATCTTCCTGCCCCAACTTATGCCAATCAATAGCAGTACTAATATTGTGAAATTATCTCCAATATTAGTGTATTTAAGTGCTTTGTAATTGACAGATTGCATGATTTATAGAGTATAAACATATGTAAGTATCTCAAGCTAGATATCATTTTTATTAATAAAATAACTTTAAGTGGAACCACACCTTTTGATTGATTAAGCTTATAACCAGTTGAGCTTACTGTGCTTCTCAGAGCTGTTGAGGTGAACAGATCAAAGTCAGATCATAGTGAACTAAAGTTGTGCATAGAACAAAACATAAATGGCACAAGCTTTTCAATAACATCAGATGACAAAAAGCCATTAATATTTTTAATGTTGCACATCAAACACATCAATGCCCAGAATAGAAATAGCCTTGCTTGAATTCAATGTCACACAACTGAACAGCAGAACAGATCAAACTTGCACATAAATACTGCAGATTCCAAATTACACTTGTGTTACAACTGAGATCAACACCTCACCTGCTAATATATTTCACAATACACAGAGAGTCTCACAGAGCTACCTCATGATGTATCTAACAACATGAGATATTCTGATGTCAATGTCAAAAAACAGACAACATCTCCAAATTAGCAGCAAAGCCAATTTTATACAACAATCCCTCAATAAGTTATTTGTCAATCATACTATAACTATATCTTATTACAATGTCATTCTCTTATGAGTCAGTGGCTCTCTTTTGAAGTATATTAGCTGTTTTTTTCCTAATAAAGCTAGCATCTTATTCTTAGTATATGTTCTTATTTTCTGGATTGTTATTTTTCCCAAATCAGATACTAAGCTAGAGTTAGTTTAGTTGCAACACTTGAACTTATGTTAGTGACACATAAAAAGCTTACTAAGAATGCATAATTGTCAGGAATGCAAGCTTGGGCAGCCGGCCTGTCATTTTACGGGATCATACGGGCCGGGTTTTTTGTGGATGGAGCTCACCACAAGATCAGAGCTAACTTAAAAATGTACAAAAATGACATCCTCATTGTCACAGCCCATACCAGAGTCTGGCTGGACTCCCACAGGGGAGGCAGGCCAGGCCTGAAAGGCCATGTACACAATAGGTGCTATGCAAACCAGGTAGTTTAGAGCAGTGGCTAGGGGGCACCAACTCCCAGTATGGGGCACGACTTGGTCGGCCAGCCCCAATATTGTGATATAGACAAACCCCAGCTTGCTAAAGTCCTGGGTGTGAGGCGCGTTGGAAAGAGGAGGGGCAGTTGGAATATCCTTCATTGCTGGTGGCAGATCCAGGTGATGGGGATGGAAATATTCCAGGTCAAGGGCGCAAGACGGTTTGACAAGGACAACAGGAGTATGGCCGGGAGGATATGGATATGCAAGTTTGTATTGAGTAGTGGATTCACAAATGGATGCAAAGAGAATAATTAAATTTAAGCAAAAATAGACAATTCCTGCAATAAAATAATAATTTCTAGGCATAAACTCGCTCTATTAAGATGTCAACAGTGAGGAGGGCTTCTCTCCCTCACTACTTATACTTACTGAAGATTCTGTGACTTTTTGTGCCACCAGAGAACTGATGGCATCATTTAGAGTTAGATTAACAATTTTACCCAGAATTTGTGTGCTTGGCCAAGAGGGTGAGATCTCATTGGCTGCTATAACATGAACCTTTTGAAATTTGCAGCATGGCAAGTCACTACAGTTATTTTTAGCTCCCACAATGAATCAATTGTCCGATTGCGCAATTGAACAATCACGCTCCTGATGTGCCATTTTCCAATAGGTAGGTGGCCTGAATTTGATAACAGGCTTGATGCCAGGGATTTGAGGCTTGTGTGCCTCTCAAATCCCGGGCCATTCACTAGTCAAAAGGGGGGTATTTTGCCCTGGAAAGTGCTTTGTGGGGGTTTTCACGCTACATGTTTAATCAACTCTAAGGAGGCCAGCTGACTGTCCAGGGCAATCTGAGCCCTGACACTCACCCAGGACCACAGGCCAGCGGCCAGGATCATGGTGTCAATCACCCCATAGAGGGTGATATACACAATTCCAAATATCTTGCTAGAATGATCCATAGAAAGTTCAGGTGGGGACATGGGCATGAGTTTAGGGGTGATTGATGACTCCATGTACAATTGGTAGGCAGATATAATGTTGTACTTGTCTTTGAAAAGGATGAACTTGGAGTAGTACCAAGGGCCTTTTTTATTAAATATTACTTGAAAATTCAGTTGGGCCAGGGGATCTGCTTTAAGTATATTCTCAAGGATAAATTCACTGTATTTGTGCTTCAAAGAATATTTCATATTCTGAATAGGGCCAAAGAGAGCACCAGGAGGACAATAAACTGCAGGCAGAGGGACAGGTGGCCCAGAAAATATGAAACTGATTTGATAAATGGCAAGAATAAAATATGGTAGCAAATGGGGAAACTAATGTCTCATAACCCTTTTTATTTAAAAATAGTGATATAGTAGTTTTAAAACCTGTTGAGGTAAACATATATTAGTCAGCTTAGAATGCATGAACTCAGTCTAAAAACAAAATCAAAGTGGATCCAAATCTATTGTAATTTAATATAAATTCCTTAATTTTTGATTTTGTTTTTATACTGATTTCATGTGTTCTAAACTGACTAATATATGTTTATCTCAACAGATTTGAAAACTACTGTACAGTATTAGCGTGGAATCTGTGGGCTTATATAGCACCCTACCACAAACTTCACATTTTTCATAAATAAATCCTCAATAAGCCAGAAAATCTTTGGTTGAGAGGCCAGGACGCTTGGGTTTGGGAGTGGCAAAATAGCACCACTACTGGGGAACTTCTCATTAGTGGATAATTCATAAAATGTCACTCAAGTCTTCTGTTCTTGAGCTTGGTTCATGGGAGCAGGCCTTAAGCCCACGTTTTTCTCAAGTAGCTGAACTTGATTAGTTACCTGTGAGGACTTCAAGTTCATGGAGTTTAAAGAGGGACTTTACTTGCCTCCATTAGGAAAGTCAAGAAGTCTGTCTTTGGGTGCCATCTGTAAAGCCCAGCTGTATAAACACAGCAGAACTTACTTTCTATAATTAATGGAGAAAAATAGATAGCAAGATTGGGTAGAACTTCAATGATAGCTTAAGCTATCAGATATTCAAAGAGTTTTTATTTATAGTATCTCTTACTGTGCAAAGTTTTGCAAATGAAAGTGAAATCAGGGAATAGATAATCCCAAAAGTCTGGGTGATAAAGACTGCAATCAGAAAATTGGAATATAGTCAAACCTTGGTTCTTCTACTATCTAGGTCTGGATTGCCAATTCCTAGTTGTGGCCAATGGATTAATATCAGGAGGAAAAATGGGCCTAACTCTTCCTAAAGGTCTAATTTTATACTGGGTAGTTAGGTTTAGCAAGAGTCTGGCCCAGACCATGTGGTCTGGGTCCCAGATCCCCATTGATTAGTGCCAGGATTGATGGCCAAGGTTTGGTTTTATTCCTGAATTATTCAGGGCTGCATGACCTGCCCTCTATTTTTATCCCCAAATTCTGGGACTTATCTGATTGGCTCCTCTCTTATGTGTGTTGCAACATCTTTGATTACTCCCTCTTGGGGAATTAATGTCCCAATTAAATCACCAAGCAGCTCACCAAGTGGTTCACCGTCCAGTCAATAAACCAGTGGCACCATTATCAGTTAACCATCTATGACAGGGATCACTCAATCCAGGTCCTAAATGGAACACAACTTGATTAAGCCTCGTGACTCAAGAGGAACATTACTCAGATAAGCTCCATGACCTCCATGATGTACATGGACAACATGTGGCTTGTCATGATACTATATATTAGCCTATATTCATATTCAATAAATTATCATTCTCTTCTTAATCTTCCCCTTTATTTTGTTTATTATACTTCTCAGAAGTATAAACTTGACAGTGGTAGCACAAGTAGGTTATCCATACCTACCCAACTCAAAGGAAAAAATTCCTCCCAAGAAAAGAACCCAAACAATGTCACTCCCTAATGGTTGGAGAGATTAAGAAGTGGGACAAGACATCCCCCCAGGACTTGTCATCTACAATAATCTCCTTGTACCCATTGATTAGTACAACACTCTCAAAACCTGCAGACTGTTTCCTATCACGCCAACCACAACAGCGCCTACGCAACCTGAGATACCTAATATTGTGTTTCAACGCTTAAGTACCGCTGATATTGGCACCTTTGCAGGACTATGCTGTGAGAACGCCTCTCTTTGGATCAACAGCACCAAGAGCAAGTTTGAACAAGTGGAGTACTCCCAAAGACTCTGGGTTAGCAAAATTGCCCTCCGCGTCACAGGGACTGCTTCACGTTTTGTTACCAAATGGCTAGCTCAACATCCTGACCAGAAGAAAGACTGGGAAATATTCAAAGCCATATTCCTCAAAAAGTTCTCCATGAAGGATTCAGACATGGTGATTATGACCAAACTCCAAACCTTCAAAATGACAGGAACCATTGAGGAATATATTGCCACATACAAAGGACTACGTGACCGTGCGCCCAACACCATCAACTTTGATGAACCTGGACCACGCCTGGACTTCTACAATGGCCTTCCTACACACATTAGACATCAGTTTGACATGACCCACTGCAAAAACTTGAGGACATATTCCTGGAAGGAAAACGCGCAGCTCAGAAGTCTGACAATCTACACGCCTCCAACAAACGCAAGGAAAACCCTACGGTTAAGAGAGAGCCTCACCCCAATAAGCAAAACAACCAAGCCAACAGTACCCATCCTTGAAACAGTAATCACACTGCACAAGCCAACCAGGCTAGCACCAAAGATACCAACAAGGAGGGAAAAGCTCAGGGGAGTGCTTAGGCAAGCCGCCCTTCCCCTCTTCACAAGACTTGTACAGAGAACAGGACATGGACTCAATCATCATGATCCAGGCTCCCTCCAGCAACCCTCTATTGTTTTCCGCCCAATCTGGAAATAAACTCCTTACCTATTCTTTCTGTTTTTGCAGATACCAGGGCATAGCGCTATTTGACACTGGAGCCAATCAATTGCTCATTAACAAGAGTTTTTCAGACCTCATGAAGTTACCTACCATTTGAAGTAACATCAAGAGAGTCATCATGGTGGACAACCACAGCACACCAGTTACCCACAAGACCAGACCTTTCTGGGCCCAAATTGGAAACGTCCAAACAACAATTAGCAGCCCCATCATTCCAATCCCCAAATACAATATCATACTTGGATTAGATTGTATGCAAAAGACAAAGCCTCACATCAACTGGGACAGTGCCACCCTCACTATCCAGCAAGAAGAAGTCCACCATTACGTGTACCCAACACATCTTGACACCCTCATGAGGGACCACATATTTGTAAAAATCATGGAAACAGAGAAAGAAACTGACATCAGCAAAATCAATTGGAGCACATGTACGTATGAAGACATCCAATTCAAAAACACAGAAATTTAACACAAACAGAACCCAATTAGAGACCAGCTAGTCAATGAGTTTCCCTCTATATTCCCAGAATCACTACCTGGGCTGCTCCCTGATTGGGGTATACAACATGAGATTGACCTAAAAGGTAGTGTGCCTAAGGCACAACCCATCTACTGCCTCACACCACAAGAAGACAACACTCTGAAAGCTTACCTTGACAAAGCACTTGAAAAAGGCCTCATCAGACCTTCAAAGTCACTCTTTGGTGCCGCTGTCTTCTTTGTGGTGAAGAAAGATGGAGGCCTCCACCTAGTCACAGACTACAGGGCCCTCAACAAGGTCACAATAAAGAACAGTTATCCCCTGCCCCTAATTGATGACCTTTTTGATGCCCTGGGGGGGTCCCAAATCTTCACAAAAATTGATTTGACAGCAAGATATCACCAAATTTGCGTGAAACCTGAAGACATTCCAAAGACCGCATTTTGGACTAAATACAGATCCTTTGAATGTGTTGTCCTCAATTTTGGCATGAAAAACGCTCCCAGTACCTTTGTAACCTTCATGAATGAAGTATTCAAGGAAAACATTGGGAAAAGAACAATCATCTACCTGGACAACATCATCATCTATAGTTTCAACCTACAACAACACTGGGAAGACGTCTGCGCAGTCCTCCGTACCCTGCAAGAAAACCAACTAATTGCCAAACCATCCAAATGTGAGCTCTTCTTGACTGAACTCCCCTTTCTTGGCCATATCATTAGCAAGGACAATATCAAGCCCAATCCAGACAAAATACGCACTATAACAGAGATGCCAGCCCCAAGGAACAAGAGCAAGCTCCGCACTTTTGTTGGAATGATAGCCTATGTACGCAGGTTCATCCCTAACTGGGGCGCCCTAACAGCTCCCTTATCAGCCATCACTGGGAAAATAACCAATTTTGTCTGGACACCTTTACAAGATCAACATTTCCGCCAGCTGAAAGAGCGCATGGTTAATGCCCCCATCCTGCAATACCCAAATTGTGAGGGTATCTATGAGCTAGAAACCAACGCCTCTGATTATGTCATAGGAGGAGTCCTCTGTATCCAAACGGCCCAGAAAGACTTCCTCCCCATGGCATATGAATCCAGGAAGCTATTGGATGGCAAGCAAAGATATTCTATACACAATAAGGAACTGGTTGCCATCATACACTGCCTCATGAAATGGCAATGTTATCTAGAAGGAGCCCAGACGTTCAAAGTACTCACCAACCACAAGTTGTTGATATTCTTTAAAACACAACAACACCTGTCAAGAAGACAAGCCAAATGAATGAGTCTCATACAGAGATAACCCATGAAAATTGAATACAAGCCAGGCTGAGAGATGCTTACTGCAGACACCCTATCAAGGCTATACAATAAACACATCCTCCGCACTGATGGCAACCTGGACTGGCCCATGTTAATAATGGGGAATCTCCAAGAAGGGTTCTCACCTGGCACACCAATAAACATCCAAGAGAAAGTCCTCAAGAACAAACATCTGGGTCATTATTTTAGGGATTAGGCCATTTTCTAATACACATGCTGCCCAAGTCGCAGCATAACAGTTCAATTTTGAAAAAATCAAATTACAAATGTTTATATTTAAAACAGTAATAACTCAACAAAAAGCTAATGTTTTTTCATACTGTAAATTATCAAAATAAAGCTAAGAATCTTATCTTTTCATTGGTGTTAAAATATTAATATATATATAATATTGAATATTAAAGCAAAAGCAATTTAAAAGAGCATATGTCAGATTTTATTATATTATTTTGATAATGAAATAAAATAAATTGCTTAAAGCTTAAAAAGTTAATTTTTCATTAATTAATATATGCTTTTTATTTAAAAAATTAAAGATAAGATCAAGAGCATCATTTCTGAATTTTATTTTATTTAAAAAGCTTAATTATTTAGGATTTTATGGTATTTTAAAGTTAGGACATTAATTTATTTGCTGTTTAGATGAATTTTGAGGTTCAAGTCAACTGCGAACCTCAAATTAAGCATTTTTTAAATATAATTCTTTAATATTTTATCATTTTAAAAATATGAGGAACAGTTATAATTAATTTAATACATCATTTTAATTGATTTGCATAGATTTCAAAGAGGATATGATGTAATTTGATGCTTAGCTGATACACATATATCACTTGTGCATGAAAACTGGGGATTTCATTTATTCTAGAAATATAAATTCAAGTTGAAATTGTAAATAAAGCTGTCACATCATTTCTTTCAGAATGGTGTCATAAGACTTGGTATATAAGAGCTAAAGCACCACCTAAGGTTTACTTCAAACCATCTTCACAAAAAGATATAATTCCTGCAACCAGTACTCTTTTGCAAGGCATCTCTACAAAGCATCTCTTTATCAGCAATCACAAATCCAATATTATGGAATCTGTTAACTTTACTTCTGCCATGAAGCTATTTTCCTTATTGGGAGCATCAACAAAAAGAGAAAGAATTGCTATGCTAAAGAAAGCATTCCTCTTTGTTTCTGGAGGCAATCTTAATTCCTTCATCAATCACTTTCTCACTAAAACTGAGTTTGAAAAAACTGAGTTCATTCCTTTAATTCAAAATCAGAAACTAAATGGGATAATTGAAAACTTAAAGGATCTTCTGAAATCTGCTCCTCAAAAGCATCTCCCAGCCTTGAGATCTTTGGTTACTTCCAGTTACTCTTTAAAAGAGCTTACTGATATGGGATTTAATATAACCAAAAGTGAGTTTGAATACTCAAGAAAAATAAATAAAAATAAAAATATAAGCTTAAACAAAAAAAGCCAAAAAGATAATAACTATTCATTAAAAAAAGAAATAATCAAAAAATAATTAAAAAACTACTGGAAAATTCTTTTGAAATAAGCCAGTTTACAAAAAAAGCACCAGAAAAAATTTAAAAAAGACTTTGAAAAAGAAATGAATGAATATTCAACTGAAATAAAATATTCTCTATTAAAAACAAAAAAAGAAATATATGAAAATATGAAAATAAAAAATGAAATTTAAATATCACTTTCAACTTATTATAAAGCAATATCAAAACATATAATAAAGAGTAAAAAACAAACTGACATGTGTAATATTTGTAACTTAAAATCATCCTTAGAAAAAAGAAAAGAAGAATGTGAAAGTAAAAACTTATTATTGCCAGAATCTATGAAAAGTGACTTAAAAGCTATTATTCAGCACCAAGACTTTTATGCTCATCAAAATAGGGAATATAAGAAAGATATCAATGAATTAGATAATGAATCATGTATTATAGTCATAGATTTTAAGGAGAATTTAAAAGTTGGTGGTGGTCCAATTGAAACCAATAACTGTTTTTATTCCAAAAGACCTATTTCTTTATTGGGGTTTGCATTGGTGTTTAAAGAAAACAATAAAGTTAAATATGAATACCATGATTTTTTATCTCAAATATTGTCTCATGATTCTTTGTTTTCAGGTGAATGTCTAATAAGTCTTCTTAAATCAGATAAGTTTAAAAAAATAAATAATATCAAAGTATGGACTGATAATGGAAACCATTTTAGATCCTATGAATTCTTATATTATCTATTTAAAGAGGCACCACAATACATTAAAGGGTCTATTAAATACAATAGATTTGTAGAATGTCATGGGAAAAGTATTGTTGATGGTCACTTTGGTGTAATATCAAAAACATTAAAAGAGAAAGAAAATCAGCTTTATATTAAGAATATAAATGATATTAAAAATATTTTTGAGCAAGAAGAAAAAAGAAAATAATTATATAAATCAGTGCTATCAGGCTCAAATATTTCTCAAAAGTCATTCTTTTATATTTATGAGAGAAAAGCTAGGCCTATAAGGAGAGAGCTCAAAGTTAAAAATCTGCGCATTAATCTTTCATATTTGATAAAAGATGGGAACTTGTATACTTCACCTTTAACATTTGAAAGTTTATCAGAATATTCTGAGATAGCTTATCATTTGAAACCACATGATGATACCAGAGAAACAAAAATATCAGAAGATGCTAGTGGTGCATTAGGGCAAGTTCATGAAGTAGGGCAGCTTACTAGAGGGTGTATTTTAAATAGAGTGATCAGTCTTTCAAAAACAACAACCTTTTTTGAAACAAACTAAGAATATTTATGATGAGCCAAAGATAGGGTAATAGCATTTATAGCTTTGGGGCTGCTATTACTCTCCCATGCAACTCATCATAAATATTTTTAGTTTTTAGTATGTAGTAGCACTTAAGATATTTCCAGCAATATTATAAGGTGCAATTTTCAATTCTAAAATTGATAATTTATTTTTTTTAAAAAATATCTAAGCCCAAGATCAATTAAAGATTTGACATTTATTGTATTTTAATCTTTCTGAATAATTTAAATATGAATAATGTAATTAAGTTATAAAATAATCAGTCCAGCGCTTAGGCATAACAAGAAAAATAATGATCCATCTGTTCAAAAACGTATATGGTACCCTCCACCAAATTCTTCCAAATGATGACACTGTACCCTACGTTCCGTCAACATAAAAGATTGACACAATCCTTTATCACAGAGACTTAGGACACACCCATAGCAGAAACTTGCATGAATATCTTAAGACCTGCTACTGGTGGCCCAACATGCTAGATGATATCAGAGAAGTACTGGAACAATGCAAGGTCTGTGAAAAGTACGCCTGAACCAAAGCTCCACCCAAGTCAGTAGTACCTGTATCCATCACACAATCCTTCAAGGTATGGTTGTTAGATATAGTGGGACCTATGCCTGGTGAAAGCAAAGGCAAGAAGTACATCATCACAACCATTGACTATGCAATCAGATGGCCCGTAGCATAAGCCACAAAAGAGCACAAAGACAATGACGTGAGACAATTCATTGGCAAGGAGATCATACTTAAGTTTGAAAAGCCCGACCTCTTAATCATATATGGAGGCACTGAACTCAAAGCTATTGACACCAACATCTATCTTGCCAAAAATGGAATAAAACATGTCACAGCCAGCCCATATCACCCACAAGAAAATGGACGCATAGAACAACTAAACAGCTCTCTAGTGAAAGCCCTCAGTAAGTTATCTGCCAACAAACCAAAAGCCTGGGTTGACATGCTACCAACCACCCTTATGGTCTGCAGAAAAAAAGTCAACTGCAATATGGGCAAAAGCCCTTATGAACTTAGTCTATGGTCAAAAACCTTCACTTGTCAGTACAACCACAGGACCATGACTGCCACTTCCAAAGAAGATACCAGACAGCAATGACCCAAAAGTACTAAAAGCCAGAAAGGACCAAGAGGTGATGGAACAACAAAGGGTTCAGCGGGAAGCAATCCCATTGCAACAAGAAAGGTTCCAAGTTGGAGACAAGATCTGGGTTGTCAACCACAACCAACACAAATTAGACCCAGGGTTACGCAGACCAGGCATTGTCATGAAAGTGAAGCCCAATAACACCTACCTCATCAAAGGGATTGGAGCTCAAACCAAACTAAAACGTATGCATCATTATTGACTTTGTTTATGTAAGACAAGAGAGCCCAACAAAATTCAAGACTCCCTGTTCCTAACGCCAAACTGGATCAGTACCAAGCCTGTATAACAGATACCCTCAAGAAGATTCCCAAGGCTCCGCCTTCCAGCACCCCAAGGGGAGATGTCACAACATCTTTGATTACTCCCTCTCAGGTAATTAATGCCCCAAGTAAATCACCAAGCAACTCACTGAGTGGTTCACCGCCCAGTCAATAAACCAGTGGCACCATTATCAGTTAACCATCTATGACAGGGATCACTCAATCCAGGTCCTAAATGGAACACAACCTGATTAAGCCTTGTGACTCAAGAGGAATATTACTCAGAAAATCCCCATGACCTCCATGACGTACATGGACAACATGTGGCTTGTCATGATACTATATATTAGCCTATATTCATATTCAATAAATTATCATTCTCTTCTTAATCTTCCCCTTTATTTTATTTATTATACTTCTCAGAAGTATAAACTCAACATGTGAATTGTGCATTAATGAACTTGAAGTTCATTAGTTACAAGGTCTTGTGTTCCAGTTGGTTTTACGTGCAAGATGGACTCTTAAAAAGTACTTATTCATTATTAAATGATGCTTGAAATATAAAGAGCTTTAAAATGAGTGTTTGATCAATCATTATTATTTCTATTTGCTGATTTATACTTGCATGAATGACATCATTCATGCAATGGGAGTTCATGCAGGGGGATTGCTTTTGATCAATTTAGCTCTTGATTGGCCTTTTCAACCTGACTTAATTTATCAAGTTAAATTATAGGTGCTATCAAGAGCTCTTGAATGTGGGTTTGGACATTGACATTCATTAATTAACAGCTGAGATATAATTGCATGGATTACAATATCTGTCAGGGCCTGTCCTGAAAATTTTATTATAATATTTAGCTACCTTATGTTTCAAGTAAGTAGCCTGAATTCACACCTTCAAAATGGCATATTGATCTTGTTCCTATCTGCTCTAGACCCTGACTTATGGACAATAATTGATCCAATTGCCAAAACACGCCAAAGCCAAACCAATAAGGATCATAGAACTGGTCAACAAACGCCGCAAATAAATCCAAGCATAAATCCACAATGCCTGAATCAATCAGAACGGCCAAATGCTTGTTGGAAAGCCACTGAAGATGAAAATTCAATTGCACTAATTTTAGATCATGAATTGAAGGTCCATGCAAAGTCAAACCTTCTCAATTGGAATATGAGTGAAACTAGTCATGGGATGTTCTATCTTTCAAGCAATTCTTTCACCAAGAAGTATCTACAAGAGTCAAGAAAGATCCAGAAGAATACTAGAAAGGGTATAAAATAACCCTATCTTTTCTGCTTCACATTGTGATCATTCTTAGTCTTGCCCAATAATAAAGCTCAAGTCCATATCCAAGTTTGATTTGTTATCAAAATTGCCATAGAGAAATGAACCCTCATTAGGACCCCCTGGGCCTTGACAATATCTATTCAACCATGACATTATACTTAATGAAGCAGTGGCATCTCAATCTGAAATTTCACAATTATCTCCTTTTGAACTAAATTGTGCTTATTTTTTGCTTTGATCCTCATTCAGAGCTATGTCAGGAGTGATTGTGACATCACCACTCTCAAGTCCATGTCAGTATTCTTGCTTTGGGACTTAGCCTGGGCCTCAGCTTTGGAGGGCTTAATCCCAGAGAAACAGGGGCAGGCAGCCCCTTGGTCCTCAAGGCTGGCATCCTGCAAGCATTCAGGGTTGGGGTTTGAATCCTGTTCCCGGGCCTGGTTTTTCAGAGATGTTAAATTGTCAATCCTGACAATAATAAACAAATAGAAAGCACACAAAGGTTGTATATATGAAGAAGAAAAACTAAACAAAAATCACTGGATTTTCACTTTATTTTGATTAATAGAAAACCCCAAAAAGAAAATAAATATCATTATCTAATCCAGTTATATTGTTTATAAATTGAGGTATATAACTTTAAATCTATCTTCCCAATTATATCAATTAAAGATATGCTAGTAATTTTTATTGAAATTAATTCATACTAAAACTATAAATAAAAGTATATTTCTCTTATTTTTACTAATAATTTGTTAAAATCTTATAATGGGCTTTTCAAGTGATAGCCATTTTTTCTTTATTGATGCTTAATATCAAGAGCTTGCAACAGTCAACAGCCAAGAACAGAGGGCTAGTACCACTGATGTATCCACCCAGCACCTTAATTTCATCCAATAAGACAACAAGCTGCATGATACTGCTTCTTGAACTGGTGTTCTGCTTTTTAGTCACCATTTTGAAGATCATCACTTATCATGGTAACCTCCTGGCTCATTCACAAAAAGACAAGAAAATCAATCCGTCATTAGCTGATTAGACCCATATAAAGCCCACTTAAATCAGCCAAATGTCATCCACTTTGTCTTAGGAGGCAAACTCAAGCTTAGTATTTAAATAAGGCCAAAAAATTTTAAACAATAAGGTTACTTAGGATATTATGGCCATAAATTTTGGTGGACTAAACTTTTGGACAATTGTCAAACACCTTAGGCTCATCTGAAAAACCATCATGTGAGAGTTTTATGGGGTACACAAGCAGAAAAACACCATTGATATGGATCTTATATAATTTAAAAGATAATTTAAGTATACAGAGCCTTATTTTATCATGTTATCACTGTTGCAAAATAATCTGGACCTCAAGCTTACCTAGTTCAGATACCAACTGAGACATCATGATATCTGGGTATATAATTAGATGGTCCAGGTATAAATTCATGGTGTTGTTATTTCATTGCAACTGCTCTATGTGAAAATTATGGGACATGGATCAGGCATTTACAAAGATTTTTGTCAAAATGGTCCAGAAAATGAACCATATCAAAGAAATCAACATTGAGCATAAGTCATGCCACTCAGAAAACACATGCAGATATGCAAAACTACTATAAATAATCAATAAGATGGCAAATAACAATACTGTAAATTGAAAAATGTTTAAATCTAACTTTTTTCAGAAGCATAAATATTTTAACATTTTAGCTCTTTTTAAAATTTAATTAAACCAAATTAAATTTAGAAGAGTTTAAATGAAAAAAGAATCAAGTGATAACTTTAGCCAAGTAAAATTTTGGTTGGTTTTAAATAAAATTTTGGTTTTATTGGGCTAGGAAAAAACCAAGTTAGTTTTCTGGAGGATTATCCTTGGGCTATAAAGCCTAGCTGGGTAATGAAAAAAAGAATATGCTTCTGAGTATCAACTCTTATAAATTAATTCGAGCAATAATATATTGAAAATAAATTGGGCTTTCTCATATTTAATAAGTGAATAAATTGAATACAAAAAATTAATCTTTTGATTTTAGCTTTATTACACTCTCCAATTATTGTGAGAATAAGTGAGTTAATTATTTAATAGATTATACAATCATAAACTGGTGGTGTTGTCTAGACAACTATCAGGAATATTCCTGGCAACAAACTTTTGCAAGGCAAAAATTTGTGTTCTGTAGGACTAACATAACAAAAAAAAATTGCAGCAGTTCCCCATGATTGGGAAAACTGCTGCAAAACAGCCGCACATTGAATCAGAAATTGAAAATTCAAAAAATTCAAATTTTGGAACTTATCCCTCCACCAGCTGTCTGCAGACTGCACGGCCAACCGCTCCTGCCACCCTGCCAGCAGGGGACAGCGCACCCCCCACAGTGGGCCTGTCCACCCCTTCCAGATGGGGAAATTGCCCAATTGGGAAACCCAAAAAGGCAATTTCCCCAATCCTAAAAATAGGGGAAAGTGCTGCCCAAATTTGAAATCTACCAAATTTTGGAGGGGTTGACAGTCTGCCATGCAATCCACATAATGCAGGAATTACTGAATTGGAATTTGGGTGCATAAAAGCACCTAAAGGGAACCAAGGGAAAATCAATTCAGAGATCAACAATACATTGATGGCCAAGCCTCTCCAATCCTAATCCCAAAAGGGAATTCCAGACAACTCCAAGTGTTTGGGATTTCCTGTCCAATGTTTTGCACTATTCATGCCCCCTCAAGGCTGATAGTATATAATAAAGCCCAATCACTTGATGATAGTTTGTGCTATCATTGAGTGAAATTACCCCTCAATAGTATTGCATAAATCAATCTAAAGACTTACCCTACAAGAAGTTAAACAAGACACTAAGCGTTGTCTGCCCTTTCCCAGGACCAGAAGATGAATCACCTCATCTTCTCAGCTGTCCTCACAGCATGCCTAGGGATTGGGGGTCACCAACATAATCAACAGCATGGGCCATTCAACAATCCATCTGGAAAGTACTACTACAAGGAGCTGGCACAGCTCAACTCCTCTGAGTGGTACTCCTGGCCCACGCTGTTATTGCCCCACTCCACCCAGTACTAGCTATATACACCTGTGTATACTACATACTTATGTATTTTGCCAGTAATTTTGGACGTTATAATGTACACGCCAAAGTCTTTTGATTGATGATGACAGTCTATCTAATTGTGACGGCGCTCACAGGCTTCCAAGTCGCCAACTTGGTCCCTTATTTTGCTAAAATACTCCCCCAATTGTTGGGTCTTTACAGTATGATAGCACCCCCACTGGGGCTAACTCCAACAGCCTCAGGCCCAACCATGTTTGGATATCTCACCTTGATATGCCTTAAATTCCTGACATCTCTTCTGCTTATCTGCTATACTTGTCTTTGCTGCTTCCAGGCTCTCCAACCTAGAGGAGGGACCACCCAACCCACAAACACCCACCAAATCCAGAATGACATATTAAGCCAGCTCTTCAAGTCCACCATACATTTGACCAAGAAACAGGCAATTTTTAAATTGCTCTCCTTCTCCCACACCTTGTTTGAATCTGAGCCTACCTGCTTTACTACCAACGTTCAAAAGGTCCTTCATGTGGCCAGTCAACTCACTGGTCAACAGAAAGACTGGTTTGCTGCCATTGTGTTAAAAGAGCCTGGATTACGCCACAACTTTAACTCCTTCAGCCAGAAGCTGTTGGACTCAGTCAGCCCCCCTGAAGACCTAAACAATACCCGTCAGAAACTATACTCTCTGAGACAAGGAACATCTACCACTGCCCACTACACCAAACAGTTCTCAAAGCTCAAGGAAGCCCTTGACCTGGATAGTGACAAAGCCTGCTACCTTTACTATGCAGGCCTCTCACCCCAGGTACAGGAGTTCCTCCTCCACCATAAAATTCCTGAGACTTACAATGAGGTCATCTAAGATGTCCAAACCTGGGGATCTTGGTATGAAAATATGCTCCCCGCCCAGGCCTCCCATCTCAACTCCATCCAAGTTGAGGTTGCTGGTCCCCCTGCCAATGCCAAAGCTCCCTGTCTTGAGGTGATCCCCAGACCTGGGGGGCTTCATGCTATTGAGCAAAGAGAAGGCCTGCCGCATGGCACAAGATCTCTGTCTGTATTGCAGTCTTGCAGGACACACAGTGATGAGCTGTACCACCACCAGACCCAACCCCTTTAAACCTCCCTCCAATCCACAGCCCCTCATGGCAGCTGAGGAAGGGAGTAATAAATCCACCACTTCTCTTTACTCAACTGTCCCCATCACCCTGGCTTCCAACACCCAAAAAATACACACCACTGCCCTCCTTGACACTGGAGCAATGGGGAACTTTATTGATCACCTCTTGGTACAGAGCCTTGGCAAGCAGGTCACACCAGGGGGGACTGCTAAGTTGACCAATGAAAGTACTCCACCTGTATATTGTGTGGTGGACCCAACTGCCATGGAAATTGGGGGGATGAGGTTTGAATTAAACTTCTCATCCCTGGAGAACCTGGCCATTACGGTTATATTAGGAATGACATGGTGGCAGGAAGCCCAGTGTAATATTGACTTGGACAATCACCAGGTACATATCTTCAGTTTAGGTCAGACTGGCATGGCTCCACTTGGGGGCAACCCCACTCCAGCTAGCTCAGTCATGCCCATACAGGTGATCCCCCGGCTAGAAGAAATGTTGGATGAGTACGCCAACATCTTTAGCAAATCCTGATGCAAGGCCTGCCCAAATGAAGAGCCAGCAACCTCAAGATTGATCCTTTTCCAGGGGAGACTCCAAAATGGGGAAAGGTTTATCCCACCATACACACCCAGGGCCTTGTACTAAAGGAATACATCTTGGACCTTATGGCCAAGAAACATATGAGACAATCACAATCCTCCTGTTCATCACCAATCTTTTTTGTAAAGAAAGGTGACAGAGGACTACACCCATGTGTGGATTACAGCCCCCTGAACGCCATCACAGTCAAGGACCAATACCCTGTCTCCTCAGCGGAACAGCTCACAGATAGACTAACAGGCGCCTTTGTATTTTCAAAATGGACCTCCAAAACGCATATAACCAGGTCAGGATTACAGAGGAAGACAAATGGAAAACAGTGGTCAGAACGGTTTTTGGCCTATACAAATACCTGATCATGCCCTTTGGACTCTGCAACGCCCCCTCCGCCTTTCAAGCCCTGATGAACAAAATCCTATTCAACCTCCTGGACGTATGTGTGGTGGTTTACCTGGATGACATCTTGGTATACTAAGGATGAAGCCTCACACCTCTGTGACTTAAAAAAGGTTCTAGAACGCCTCTGCCAGGCCAAACTTTACTGTAAAAGAGATAAATGTGAGTTCCTCAAACCAGAGGTAGAATTCCTGGGGTACACAATCAGGAAAGATGGCTTTGCCATTGCCCTTCCAAAATTGCAGCAGTAGTGGAATGGTAAGTCCCAGATACCCAATCAAAGTTGAGAGGTTTCCTTGGGTTGGCTAACTTCTGCCGTAAGTTCATAAAGAATTTTGAAAAGATAGCTGAGCCACTCACATCCTTGACGTCCAAAAGTGTTCCCTATACATGGACAGAGGAGGCACAGAAATCTTTTGAGGTCCTTAAAACCGCCTTCACCACGGCCCTGGTGCTCAGACAACCTGACCCCAAGCTCCAATTTTTTTGGAGACTGATGCATCTGACTTTGCCTTGGGCGCAGTGCTGATTCAGAAAGGGGAGCCTGGAGTATACCACCCTGTGGCATACTTCTCAAAAAATTTGCTGGTTTGCAAACAGAACTACAATGTATACAAGAAGGAACTCATGGCCATAGTTAAAGCCTTCAAACACTGGAGACAATACTTGGAAGGAGCCAAGCACACAGTCATTGTCTGCACTGATCATAGAAACTTCCTATACCTCACAGAGAAGAGAAAAATCTGCTAGTGCCTTGCCAGATGGGCATTGGATTTGTCTTTTTACAATTTCAAGATTAGCTACATCCCAGGACACACTAACAACGCACCAGACACCTTGAGCAGACAAGAAGACCACAATGACAGAGATCAGTTGTATAGCCACTTTAACACCAGACTGGTCCTAGACACCAATAAGTTCCTCATGGCTGTCCTTGGGGTCTCCCAACCCCTCTCATTCTTGGAAGAAGAAGTGAAGAACGCCCAGAAAGACTCACCACTCATCAAGGGCCTAATGACCAAAATGAACTCCAAAACACCCAACCCTAACTACTCTATCCATGAAGGTTTTCTGTACAGACTTGATAGATGGGTGGTACCGCCAGGAGCAATCCAGAACCAGGTGTTGCAAGAGCTACATGACTCCCCACTTGGCGGTCACAGAGGGATCAAGAAAACCATGGCACGTCTTTGAATCAGTTACTGGTGGCCCTCCATGTTTCCCCAAGTGAAGAACTACATATCACAATGTGTCTCCTGTATGAGAAAAAAACACTCCACACAGAAACCACAGGGGTTACTCCAACCACTCCTGATCCTATCCATGTCATGGGAATCTATCTCCATGGACTTCATCACAGACCTGCCTCCCAGTCAAGGGTTCACAGGAATCTTGGTCATTGTGGACTGCCTGACCAAGGCTGCGGAATTCATTGCCTGTTCCTCTGGGATGTTGGCCACTGCCACAGCTAGGTTATTTCTCAATCACATCTATTGCCACCACAGTCTCCCCAAGGACATTGTTTCAGATAGAGGAACCCAGTTTACCTCCAAATTCTGGGGGGAAATAATGTGACAGCTCCAAGTGAAACTTAATCTGTCAACAGCATTCCACCCTCAAACTGATGGACAAACAGAGCGGGTTAACCAGATATTGGAAACTTACCTTTGCGCCTATGTCAATACAAAGCAGGATAATTGGGATGACCTACTACCCTTGGCCCAGTTCAGTTACAACAGTTCTTACCACTTGGGGGCCAAGATTTCCCCATTCATGGCCAACTACAGTTTTTCCCCACAAGGAATCCCCACCAAGGGCTGCCCAGAACAGTGCCTCAAGCCAACAAATACTTTCAAAACTTGAGAGAAACCCAGAAAAGGTTGCAAGTTAACCTCTGGGATGCTCAACAGAAGTACAAGGTCCAAGCTGACAAACATCAACAAGCCACCCCTGAATTTGAAGTAGGGTCCAATGTATACCTTGACACCAAGAATGTCAAGATCAACCAAGCTGATCAGAAACTTGGACCACACCACATTGGACCACTTAAAGTGCTACAGAGGATTTCTGACACAACTTACAAAGTGCAACTCCCTGAACAATCAAATGCCCACAATGTTTTCCACATATAAAAATTAGAAGCAGAGAGAGGAAGGCCACCCACGCATCAGACCAAGGATAGCCACCCCCCACCAACAATCCTAAAACACACCCTGGAGTGGGAGGTAGAAGCCATCCTAGGATACAGGAAGGTCTGCAACCAAGTCCAGTACCTAGCCTCATGGGTAGGTTATCCACCAGAGTCAAACTCATGGGAACCAGCAAAGAACCTCATCAACGCCCCTGACCTCATCACCTAGTACCGCCAACAGGTAGGCCAGCCAAAGGGGGAAGGAAAGGCAACTGTCAGGAATATTCCTGACAACAAAATTTTGCAAGGCAAAAATTTGTGTTCTGTAGGACTAACAGAACAAAACAAAAAATTGCAGCAGTTCCCCCTGATTGGGAAAACTGCTGCAAAACAGCAGCACATTGAATCAGAAATTGAAAATTCAAAAAATTCAAATTTTGGAACTTATACCTTCATCAGCTGTCTGCAGACCACACGGCCAACCGCTCCTGCCACCCTGCCAGCAGGGGACAGCGCACCCCCCACAGTGGGCCTTTCCACCCCTGCCAGATGGGGAAATCACCCAATTTGGAAACCCAAAAAGGCAATTTTCCCAAACCTAAAAATAGGAGAAAGTGCTGCCCAAATTTGAAATCTACCAAATTTTGGAGGGGTTGACAGTCTGCCATGCAATCCACATAATGCAGGAATTACTGAATTGGAATTTGGGTGCATGAAAGCACCTAAAGGGAACCAAGGGCAATGCAAGTCAGAGATCAATAATATATTGATGGCCAAGCCTCTCTAATCCCAATCCCAAAAGGGAATTTCAGATAACTCCAAGTGCTTGGGGTTCCCTGTCCAATGTTTTGCACTATTCATGCCCCCTCAAGGCTGATAGTATATAATAAAGCCCAATCACTTGATGATAGTTTGTGCTATCATTGAGTGAAATTACCCCTCAATAGTATTGCATAAATCAATCTAAAGACTTACCCTACAAGAAGTTAAACAAGACACTAAGCGTTGTCTGCCCTTTCCCAGGACCAGAAGATGAATCACCTCATCTTCTCAGCTGTCCTCAAAGCATGCCTAGGGATTGGGGGCCACCATTACAATCACCTGCTTGGGCCATTCAATAAACCACCTGGTGAGTACGTCTACAAGGAGCCAGTGCAGCTAAACTCCTCCGAGCAGTACTCCTGGCTCACGCTGGTATTGCCCCACTCCACCCAGTCTGTAGCTATATACACCTGTGTATACTACGTACTTACGTATTTTGCCAGTAATTTCAGACGTTATAATGTACATGCCAAAATCTTTTGATTGATGATGACAGTCTATCCAATTGTGACGGCACTCACAGGCTTCCAAGTTGCCAACTTGGTCCCTTATTCTGCTAAAATACTCCCCCAATTGTTGGGTCTTTATAACAACTTCTCATCTCAACTGTTGATTACATGATTTTTGTATTGTATACTGTCAAGATTTTGTGTTCTTGAGGAAGAAGAATTATTTTATTATAGTATTTGGACATGTTAATAGAAAGAAATCTGTATGGGAACAGATGTGCTTCCAATTGATTTTTGGTGTAATTGTTGCAACTAACATAGTTCTGTCCTTTGTTGCTAAAGCCAAAAAGTTGGGAAGATTATGTGATCAGTTGACGCAACACTAGCAGTCTTTGATGGAGGTGTTTTGGCAAGATCTAGAAAGTACTAATAATACGCTCTTATTGATTAATTGACACTACTACTATTTGATGAGTAATAATGTGGGTTATTATTAATTGCCTGCCTTCCAAGTGATCTTTGATGAGCTTTTTATAGTGTAGCAGCTGCAGCCAGACTAGCATCTAGCTGTTAATAACTCTTACTAACTATCCTATTATCTTTAAGCTACTAGTTTTAATCCCCAGAGTTGAATTCCAAACCTGAATAATGGTTTTGTAATGAGAAAAAAGCATATGCTTAATTTTCCCTCTTCAGTATAGATTTCTTCTTGACTCAGTTGTAATCAACTAAGTTGACATCCATTAGGCAGGGTCCTGTCTTGTGCTTGGTCTAATGCACACTGTGCACAAGCAGTCATCTTTCTCATTTCTTGGTGAAACAGATGTTGTATTTTCTCTGTCTTATTCTACCTGGTGGTGGAGCGTTCACTATAGTAATTTCAAATATTTCAAATTTAATATTTGGGCTTCTCAACCAGCCAATGATTTTTATCCTGAATGTCTCAGGTATCTTCCAGATAGGGATTCTATAATTAGTTGAAAGAGTTTCTGGTGTATCCAGAATAGATGTCTCACATATGGAAGTGGCCTGTCTATTTTTAGTCTATAGCCCTAGTTATGAGGAGATATATCAGTCAACCCTGATAGATCAGGATTTCCTGACAATTACAAAATGGCTGTAATTTTTCAGGACTATGATCCCAAAAAGGGCTGCAATAATGCAAGTGGTAAAAAAAAACCACAGGCACTTTTTTGGGATATTTTTACCAGTTTCTTAAAAATAAGCTTTATTCTGTTAGAATCTGGACAATTATGTTTGTGATTAGTGATACATTTTTGTCTCATAGGCTATTTTTGATATTTGAAAGTTAAAAGGAGCCAACTACACAGTCTACTTGAGCCATCAAATACTGTAACTTCAGAACCTGAACGTAAAAATGTGGGATTGTCAAATCCTTGGTCCAAATTTTGAATCACTTTTGCGGGATGGCCTTTTTTAATTAAATTGATTTTTTTATATTTTTATTTGAATTTTTAAAAATGCAAGAACTCATAGACACTTTGCAAAGTTCAAGTTGGGCTGCATATTTTCAATGGACAAAATGAATTAACTGGAATCAGATTTGAAGTGTTCAAACCCATCAACCATTTTCATTAAGTTTACTATGTTTTTTGAAATTGCAGGATTGTCAAATCCAAGAACCAAATTTCAAATCACTTTTGAATGCCACTAGTAAACTCAGATATTAATTGTGGGAACTGGAATCCAAATTGAATGTACAGTAAGCACACTAGGAAACACCAAAACAAATAAAGAAGCTCCACTCTGGATAAAATCAAATGAAAAATTCAATCTCAACAACCATGTTTAGACATAAAACGTGACTAAACTTTAAAATTATCCAAACCCAGAAAGTATACAATATTATACACTTCAAATTACAGATATAGAAACTCTGCTACTATTCAAGGCTAAATCAAGAGAAAATTTCAGGGATCCACTCATTGGGAAGTCTTTCTCCAATTGAATGGAGAAGAGCTCCCAAGTTGAATTTGATCAGAGTGAAACCTACTGGAATCCCTATCACTAAAATGTGAAGAAGGTGACCAAAGAGGCGGAATCTTCCCAAGAAGGGAGTGAAGTGATTGAGGAGGTAATAAACACTGGTGTACCCCAAGACTAACCAGGGGGCCTTGGGGTGAATGATAGGTGAGAATTGAGCTGTTTCAACGTAAGGGGCATGTCTTTGACGTGGACCAAAACAATACCTAATTGAGTCTTCAGATTTGTCCGTAGGTGTTGGTTTGGGATTTTCAAAGTTAACATTTGCTTGTCCATAACTGATTAACACAAAAAAAGTCCATATAAGGAAGATGAACTTCATGTTGTTGGGGAAGAATCTTTAGAAGCTACTAATCAAGTGTTTAGAATTGAGAATATAGATTTATTGGTTGATAGGAATAAAAGAAATTGTTGGAGAAATTTGGAAGGAAATAATTTTCCAGTTTAAATATTGAGCTCAAGTGATGAGGAAACATAGTGGTTAAAAGATGATCCTGCAGTAATGAATTGAAAAGTATTGCCTTGCATGACTGCGGCAGGCTGCAGCCTGCAATGCAAGAAGAAGAAGTAATTTGGTTTATTGCATTGCAGGGTACTTTTACATCATGGTGGGGATGATATTTTGGCTTTGGATGAGGAATGTTTCCCTGGCTTAGTATCTTGACTTCTTGTGATTTGCTAGATGGTTCCCCTGAACAGTGGCCATTGGTGTTTACGCATTTAAATTTGAGTTGATTGGATGATGTAGCAGTTTTGGAGCTTGATTTTAAACCTATATGGTGGTTACTGTCAGACTTATCATCTGGATCTTGATTTTTGAAATTTAGAGTATAATTTATATACTTGGTTTGGTTAGGGCTTTTGCTCTTGCTTTTGTTTTTGTTTTTGTTTTTGCTTTTGAAAGTGCATTTGTTAATGGTTTTCAAATGCGGATTAAATTATCTAATTGATCTGTTATTGAAAGTATTATCAATTTTAGTATTTAAAAATGCAGTTTCCAATTTTCCCTCTGCACTTAAGGATCCAAGATTGGTTGTGTTGTTTGTGAAAGGGATAGAATCCCTTACAGAAAACAACTACTCACAACTAAACCAATAAATCTAAATAAATACATATTTAATCTAAAAATATTTTTTATTTTATTTTTATGGACAGATAATCACATTCCCAACCCACTCCTGCACCAGCCTGCGGGGCAGTCTGCCTATGAGGGTGTCCCAGAGGGTCCAATAACAGACCCAGAACCCAACTCAAGGGGAGTCATGCCAACACACAGACCTCCCAAGGCGGCATAGCAAGTCAACCACCTCCTGCATCCCAATCCCAATAAACCAGCCTGAATCCAAGAAAGAAGCCGCTCTCAAGACCTGCCACAAAAGTTTCCTACACCAGGGTCACCGGGAACACTGAGGTTACTTACACCTCTATTGTGTATCCAGTTGTCACCTGGCCCCGCACTCTTGATCCAAGAGTTGCTACTTCCTGCCCCCACATCTTTGATACATCATATGAGCCATTGGCCACCACTGAAAAGCCATCTGCGCCTGTATCATATGCCACCATTGACGGCACCAGCACAACCAAGCATGATCTCACCTTCTACAAGAAGGTTCCCATCCCCTGTGTTGAGCCTGCCATCCAGGATGCTATGGTACCTGTCAAGGGCCGGCGTCAGTTGACGGATAGTGAGCATGAAGCTCTCCTCAACTGCTTGAACAGGGGAATGGCAGTTTGGGATATTGCGTCCCAATTTGGTGTCACAGCCAGATATATTGGTGACATCAACAAAAAGTATGGCAACACCAGGAAAATTACCAAATCCATCAAGGCTAATTGGCAGCCCAAACTTCTTCAGCCTGTTCATATTGATGCAATCAAGCAGTGGGTTACCAAGGATTGCCACCTGGACTCACTTGCTGCCCAATCAATGTTTGCCACAGAATTTGGGCTTTCTGTCTCCAAACCCCTTGTATATGAAGCAATGATCAAATTGGGCTTCTCTTGGAAGGTCCTTGGAGTTTTTCTGTACAATAGAAACAGCAAGCAAAAACAATTGAAGAGTGACGCATTTATGCCAAGACTTGTCTGGCCCTTAAGGAGACTGGCAACGTACAGCTCTTCTACATTGACAAATTGTTGCTTTCCTTCTCACTCAGGTCTAGGCATGGGTGGGTTGAGAAGGGGTCCAAGGACGGCGTAGCTCATTGTGCAGCTGTTTGTTCCCAGACCTATTCAATGGTTGCGCTTCTTGGTCCTTGCGGGTTGGACCAATACCAAATGATCAAGGGTTCCCACAATAGTGGGACTTTTCTCAATTTTCTCTGAGCCATCAAAGAGTACCTTTGGATTAATTACCGGGGCACAGCCAACATTGTTATGTTGGATAATGTTGGGCTCCACAAAGTGGATCTGGTTGTGTCCAAGTTCCCACCCATTGATAAAAATAGCCATTTGGCCAACCACTGCCTGGCTGACTGTCCAATGAGACTCCTCTTCCTCCCCCCATATTCTCCATTCCTTAACCCAATTGAGAAGGTCTTTGGGTGGATCAAAAATAAGGTGAAGAAAGGCCTCCCCCAGGACACCAAGGATCTCTTCAACATTCTTGAGATCAGCCAATTTGCAATGCCACCCAATGTGGTGGCAGCTTTTTACAAGCACTTGGAATCCTTCCTCCCCAAATCCCTTGCCTCTGAGCCAATCAGATAAATGGGGGCTCCGGGTTTTATTTATTTGTTTTTTTATTTATTTTGTTTTTATTAGGACTCAAAAATTATGACTTATATATAATGACGTGATGTTTGATTGTATTATAGACATATAAGAATTAGTAAAAAATATAATTAAAATTAATTATTATAGATATAGAGTTATGTATTTTTATTATAATCCACCAAATAGTGTATTGACTGTAGAGTTAACAAATAAATTGATTTAAAAAGATAGAAATATAATAATTTTATTTAAACAATTATGAATCCTTGTTGGTACTTTGGCTTTTTTTAAGCCACAATTTGGACCTTGCAAGTCATCATCCGATCCTTAATATTTCAGTACCACTATAGCCACACGACACAAAAACCAATGATTTTTATGTATCTCTTACTAATTAGTACTTATGATGCGGGTCAAGCATATTGAATATATTTATCAAATCATATTATGAGGGAAAGGTAATTGAGTTCTTAACAATCACTTGTTTAGAACATAAGTGGAGCAGGCCATCTGTTGCGGATAAAATCAGTTCCTGGTGTTTAACTATGTAATAAAGGAACCCATACTCAATGAGCCAGCAAATAAAAACATTTTTAATTCTTTTTTATTATTTGACGTGTTTGCAACTATAGCTAAAGTCTTATAATATATTTGGATATATTACTATTATAATTGAACTATTAAATTTTAAATATTAAAGAATCATTATTAAAATTTAAATATTAAAATATCATTATTAATATTAAAATTTAAATATTTAATATTTAAATTCTAAAACTTTAAATTTATATATTTAAAATAAACAAATAAAAAAAGTTAATTTGCAAGGGAATAAAATTTATTAGGGATATGTAACTTGCAAATGGAATGTGATTATTCCAGGGAATTATACCCCAAAATCAAATTTTTGGCTAAAGCGTCTAACTGGATCCACGTACTCTTCTGTACGTGGTGGACAACCCTGGATGCAATTGCTAGAGGGGTGGCACCCTGAACCCTGGTGGTTGTTGATTGTTTGATAAAAGGGAGGCAGGTGAGAGAATCAATTAGTAGACTCTTTTTGGGAGGCACATAGTACCCATACAACAATGCCATTGCAAAGGAGTCATACAGGATGTGCTCAACTGTCCTATACCCCTGCGGTGTCTTCTGGTGCTCTAGTGCTAATTGGCATATATCAATTTGTATAGGTATATCTTCCAACTTTTTGACGTTTGTTTTTAATATGCAGTGCAACAGTATTCCTAGGTATACAGCAATGTGAATTCTTTACAAGGTATATTTTTTGGAAAACATGCATAATTTTTTATATACTTGAGCTAATCTGTTTATATAGAATGTATTGCTGAATTTGAAGATGGTTCCAGAGGGAGCCCAACTTGTATCTGCCCCCCCATGCCTCTGCAACCAAAATAAATAAAGGCTTAAAATTATTCACAAGGACTGTGTCCCCAACTTTATTTGATAATGCTTTGAATAATTCATTAAAAATTTCAGTTTTTAGATATTCATTTCCTATTTGAAAGTCAGTTTTTATTAAGTTTTTTTTATATTTTTTGATGTTTGCAAATGGGAATTGTTGAATGCTTTCATAGATATATTCATCAAAGTTTAACTTGATATCCCCGCAAATTTCATTCATCTCTTTGAAGTTGATATTTGCTCCTATTTTATATGCTTCCCTAATCCACGGCAAGCACCCCGTAGGTGGTAAATATTCCTTAGCTCTAGCTTTGCTATTTGAAAAATTATTCATATTTATTTGAATTATTTTATTTATTTGTTTTACAGGGGCTACCAGTGACTGGTAACCCCCATAGAACCAACTTGGCCTAAAAGCTGCCACTTCTGCAACCTTGTCCCCATCCCTAGTTATAACTAAATTAAATATAAGTAAAACATAAAAAAGACTTACTAATTGTTTCCCCTGTAACCCCCTCAGCCACAGGCGCCCCTTTGGCAAACTTCATGAGCGTTGGCTGCTCTTCATTTATTTTTCTAGGTTTGGTTTTTCTTATCTTTCTTGCAACTTGTGCTTCCTTTTGATTTTCATTTGATAAATTTTCAGTGTTTTGTGAAGCGCTCCTGCTTCTTGCTTGTGTTTCATTTCCTTCTGTTTCCATTTGGTTGGTTTCCTCTTCATTTGTGTTTATTTCATGTGGGATTTCATTTCCTTCAATTAGTTTGATTGTTTGAGTATTCTTTCTATTGGTTTTTGAAAATTCCCACAAGCTGCAACTTTCACTTTTGAAATCTAACTGCTTGAGTATTTCCTTTTGAAGATTTAAAATTATTTCCTTGTTTTCTTCATTGACCATTGTTCCCAGGCTATTTTTTGTGGTTTTGTTTTGCTGGACCAAGGCCCTTCCCTCATTTCCCAGTTGATTTACCACAATTTCTCTTATGTTATGTTCAAGCTTGACCACCTTTTGGAGAGCTGACTCTAATTTGTTGATTAGGCTGTAGATATTTGACATTTTGTTTGAATTACATCAAAAAACTGGTTTTTATAGCACTATCCTCAATGCATGAATATTTTTCATCATTATTAATAAATTAAAGACCATAAATGTAAAGTTATATTAGTATATTGCAATTAGACGTCAACTCTTGATATTTAGACATTGTGTGCATAACTCAATGCATTTTGGTTATAAATTTCAATAAAAAAGGCCTAGTTTACATTTAAATTTATTAAAAAAATGCATTGAGTTATGCACACAATGTCTAAATATCAAGAGTTGACGTCTAATTGCAATATACTAATATAGCTTTACATTTATGGTCTTTAAGCTATTAATAATGATGAAAAATATTCATGCAAATAATTATATGTCACTGTATCAGATGTATACCATTTTATTAATTATATGGAATGACAATAATATAAAAAATATATTATTGATTATGAATTGAAAGAAATAATATCAACTTTAATAAGTTGTCACAAAGAAAAGATTTATTTTACTCATCAAAGGACAAGAAGGGGAGGGACTGGGCAGAATGAACATCACCTTCATCTGCTCCTGTAAAAGGGACAGTAGCAGAGATAGTGGAGGGGATGGGCGGTTGTTTGGGAGTCAGGGTTAGAAGGTGGGTGGCTTGATGGGGGTTTGGGGAGGCAGGGTTAGTTGACTGGGAAGGGGCAGCAAGAGCTGATTGCTTCAATTGCTCAAATTCTTTTTTCTGTCATGTATGCAAGCTTGAAAAAACAGATGGATGGACAAGGGGGAAGACAGGAGTTCTTTCTGGACTTATCACTATCACTTGCATAGAATATGACAAGATCAGATAGGTCCTGGACAAACACAGAAGGGAAAAGCTCATAATCATTATCAATTTGGGTGCACAGTTTGTTGTAGGTGGCAGGCTTTAAGCGCCTGAGCGTGGAACTAAAATTGTAAAGACATACATCTGCAAGATGCATGTTGGTGTGGTTAGTGGGGTAGGACCAACAGGTATGCCCTGCAGCCTTGATTTTTTGTGTTTCCCATTCCCGCTGCTCTATCTTGGCACTCAGTACAACTGTGTACACTTTTTGCTGTGTGGCCCACTCCTCCAGCATAGCCTTGAGCTCTGTCTGGTAGGCATGCCCATCTGCGGTGTTCAATATTGCCTAGTAATAATTGACACCCAATGGGGAAACTGCCAATAAAACACCAACAAAACAAGACAAAATTGGGCCACGCTTATAGATGTCATATTGAATATGCTTTTCTCCAAAGTCTTGAATACTTGCCAAAATCTTGGCATATGACAGGAAGATTACGTTATTACAGGCCCTTATTGCCCTCCCTTTAATAAAATTGATGATGGTAGAATTGTATGGGTTGGTATTCACCAAAATGGGGCCATTAAGAACCTGATTGAATATGATTCTGGCGGCAACCTTAACTCCGTGCATCCACAAATTCACTGTTCTCTTATTGGTGAATATGCCGTGGAGTCCCAGTTGGAGACAGACCTGGACCAGGGGCATCCACGGGTCACGCTTCATAATGGCCATCATAAGGGGATGGGCTGTGTCATCTTCAGTCTAAGTAAAGGCACCAGTCAGGGTCTTCTTGGTAGGGGGGCCACAGTTGGCGTGAGCTTGCAGGTTTGCAGCCACAGTGGACTTTGCAAAACCCATTGCGGCCGCAATTTCCCCAAGGGACATAAGCATCCCTTGCTTTTCAACCATTTCAATAACAATCTCCAGAGTGATTAATTTTCTTCTGTGTCTTGCAGGCTGATTGGCTGGAGGTGGGTGTGTCTGCCTTGAGAACCAGACAGTGCCATCTGATTGGCTGTTTCTGGATTCTGGCTTTCATTGGTGGCCCCATGGCTCACTTGGTTAATTCCGGATGCTAGTGTTGCTGTATGATTTGGGCTAGCAGATGCCTGTGCGTGATGGGCAAACAGGGCCATGCTTGAGGACGCAGGAGAAAAAACACACTCCTGTGTGGTGCTTGCGGAGAGGCCTGCGGGTTGGGAGTGGCCATAGAGGGAGGCTTCACTATTAGAAGACCCAGTGTAGCCCTGCATGATTTTGTCAAGGCCAGGGAACAGCTTGTTGACTTGGTTTGTGTTGGAAGAAGACATAATAAATTTTTATTAAAAAACTTAAACTCAAAAAGAGGAGTGTATATTTTAGTCAGTTTTATTGTTACATATGTTAATTTTGTGAATAGTAAGATCTAAATTTTAGCTGCACTAAAATAGAATAGATTGATTTTTGAGAATGCCTGTGCTTCCTAAAAGAATCAGCACAAATCCACTCTAGATCATTTAACATCCTTTTTGAGATACCCATAAATTATATTTATTTCAAATTCATCTCATTTTTGATGTGAAATCTGGTTCTTGGATTTGACAATCCCGCAATTTCAGATTTGCTAATTTTTACATGATGTCTATGATTTTTTTGACATACAGGAAATATTAAATTGTACATAAGAATCCAGCATATCTGATTCATGTATCCTGCATTTGTTTGCTGAGTTTTGTCTTTTGTTAGTTGAGTTATCTGCTCAAGGGATTTGAAATTTGCCAATTTAAATAAACCAAAAAAAGTTGAATTATATGGTTAATTTTATTAAATATTTTATTTTTCACTCAGCTGAGTTGCCCACAAAAGTGATTCAAAATTTGGACCAAAGATTTAACAATTCCAAAATTTTTTGTTTAGGTTCTGAATTTACAGTATAAGACAATCAATTTTTAAAGGATGGTATTCAAGATGTGAGGCTTCAGTGCTTCATCTAATCCCAGGCTCTGCAGACTTTCATCTTTATAATATTTTATTTTACAATATTGACAGCATAGTCAGAGCCAGGTATTTAAAGTACTATTTTGTCATATGTCTGGGTTTAAGTGACTATAATGACCTGCTCACCTAGAAGATTGTTTCTGAAAGACTTTATTAGCTGCTATTTTACATGTTAAATACAGAAAATAGTCATCACATCCCTTGCCTGCCTCTTTGTCACTCTGCCATCTTTACACCTATCACATTAATGACAGAGAAGCAGTACACAGCATTTTATAATGCAGCAAGTGCTACTAGAACTGAGGTTTTAACTTTCTCTGTACATATTCAAATATCTATCTCATCTAACTTACATTATTCTGCCCTTCCTCATTTGATCTAACTAGCCATGCTTAAACACAAACCTCATGTAGCTACTCACCTAGTTTTGAAGTAATATTTTCATACCTTGTGTGCATCTTGAATTTCTGCAACCCTGTCACAAATAATATTTTGGTTATAATTATAAATCAAGGACAAAAAAATCAAACACTGGTCCCTACACTCTGCAGCCTAGAAGCTCATAGGATCAAGGGCCTAGCCGCCTGCGTTTTTTTGGCTCAAATATGTGGGTTGTTTGATAAGCAGCCTGTAAAGCAAATGAGTTTTTCTGAGACCATAAAGTTTCAAAGTCAAGAGTGTGCTACCTAAGGCCAAGACCCAAAAAAAAGCAGCTGCTTATCAAAAGAAGATTTTGGCAAAACTCAAATCTACATCTCCCAATGAAAGTCAGCATGTATTATCTCCCAGTGTTAAGGCCAGAGTACATTTGGCCAGGCCGCCTGATCTTGGGAATAAAGTTAGAAAACTGAAGCATCTCTGTACAGTAATTTTTAAACCTGTTGAAATAAACAAAACAACTCAGCCTAAAAACAAAATCAAAAATCAAAAAATTGATATTAAATTACAATAGATTTGGATCTGCTTTAATTTTTTAGACTTAGTTGTTTTGTTTATCTCAACAGGTTTGAAAACTACTGTATTTATTTTTTATTATCTGCTAATCAAGAGTCATTCAAACCTGAAAACCACCTGATAATCTAGTTTACTAACACTAGACTGTCCAAGGTCCAAAATTTTGCACTTACTGATAAGGCTTGAAAAGATAGTATAAAATTTCTGTCAAAGCTAAAAAGGATGTTATTGTTATTCTGATAATAAAGTTAAATAAACCTTTGGTTCACACAAATCCTACTGTATTTAGTTTTTGTCTTCTATTACCTTCACACAGTTTCTGTAGGCTTTAGAGCTCTCATCAATTCTTCTGCCAATTATGTGGTCTTTCTGCCTGTGTTATTTTTTTCAGAAAAAGCACATTTTGAAATTGTTCATTTTATCAACTATTTTCTGACTTCATTCTACTTCAGATTGACTCTAGAAAACATCTTAATTGCTGATCTCTTGGCAAGAACTAAAGAGCCAGAAACCTTTAACTGTGAGGAAACTTGTTGCACAGTGCAGCTCAGACTTTTCTGCAATAAGTACAACTATGTGCCTGCCTAGTAAATATAACTCCCCCCTTGACCCCGTGGCCTAACTGTTCACAGGATTTTGTTGTTGTTACTGAAGCCACTTTTACTTAGCTTTTTGAAGTATTATATATAACTATGACTAGCTTGGTAAACTTTATGGTCCCTATTTCAGGCTTCTGGCCTCTTTTTGGTTAATCTTTCTATTACATTATCAAGGCAGGCCCTATTATATGATAGGCTCTGCTCTCTGGCCCAGTAGTCCTGCTGCCTGCGTCAAATAGTACCTTACTCAGCAATTAATATCATGACATTTAGTTGCCTCCAGTAACTTATAGACAGAATACTGCCTGTCACTACAGTAGTTTAGAAAGCTATGGCAACAACCAAAAATACCTCAGATTTAAACAAAATTATTTCAGATTTAAACAAAATCCAACTCTCACATTAAAATATACACTCTGTTAACAGGGTTTATTGGCGTTAATGGGCAAAATGAGTCAACACAGCAAAGAAGTGCTCACACGCAAAGGGAAACTATTCAAAATAAAATCCAAAATACATTGATTCACAAACAAAATGGTGTGAGTTGACTTTTGGTGTACATATGTTTACTATGTGAATTGATGACAAAATACACTCAAGCAAGGTGAGTCAAAACTCAATCCAAAAATGAAACACAATAATAACTCACTATGTAAACAAAATCACTCATGCAATGTGTGCAATGGATTGTAATCATGAATGATACCAAGGTATCTAAAATAAGACACAAGATCTGAAACATAAATTTTAAAAATATTGTGTTGGGTGTTTGAATTTGGCAGTAAAATCTAGGAAAATGGGTGGATTTTTTTGAGTATTCTAAAGTGGGCGTTGTAAAACCAAAAACAACTAATTAAGAAATAAAAAATCTATAATTGGGATATCAGGTGGGGAAAAATATTAATTAAATATCCATATTCAGATAAAAGCAAAATTAAAATTAGGGAGTAACTTAATTGAAATTTATTTAATATTTTATTAAATTTTAAAATGGAAGAAACACAACAACAGACTACCATTGCACCTGTTGTGCACCGCGGTTGTGATTGCTTTGCAGGTCAAAGAATAGAGTTAGTGCAACCCAAGTGCCTACTCAAAGAGGAGACGGGAGAGGAGAGTTCCATAGTGACGCTGCACTGACACAGCCGGTTCAAGTAGCACAAGCTGCTAGGGTGCAGAGCATAAACCCTTGGGTCCCCAAGCTGACCTGGAAGCCAACCAAGGTCATCACTACAAAGAAAGTTAGAAACAAGGAGGTAGAACTTACTTTGTATGTGTTTGACGTTGTGTACCGGCAAGAGTCAGTCCCGTCAGCCATGCTGGAGAAGGTGAAGCCTGTACTTGATACTAGCTACAAGCCCTACGTCAGTGATGGCAATCAGGAGGATGACAAGGAGCCCGAGTTCTATCAAACCAATGAGGGACAGTTAGTGCTCAAGAAAGTTGCTTTGTTCTACAACAAGGTGCCTATGCCTTGCAAGCCTGTCACCTATCAGGATCCCAGTTCATCTGAGCCTACTAAGCCTGCTCAGAAGTGCATCCCAGATATCAAACGCATCATCCTGCCCAAGCTAATGTGTGAATCTGGTGACTATAAGGTGGCCGCAGCCATTGTTGGAGTGGATCCCAAGTATGCCAGAAAGACCTTCAACAAGTTCATTAACATGGGTCAAGTCCTTGCCGCAGAGAAATCCTTGTGTGCTTCTACCATGCTCACCAAGGAGCACAAATGGGTAATCCGCCAGTAGATAACCCAGGATTGCCATCTTGAACTGGCAAATATACAGGCCATGGTCAAATCTACTTTTAGGATTGAGGCCTCAATTTCCTTTTAATACCATCTGGTGAAGGGAATGCAATTTTCTTGGAAAAAGCTTGGGGTATCTCCCTACAACAGAAACAGCCCAGCCAACATTGACGTCCGGAAAAACTACGCAGAGGCGTACACTGCCCTTAAAGCCAAGGGGACAGTCAAATTTTACTATATTGACAAATTGGCATTTTCTTTGTCTATGCAAAATTCATATGGCTGTCCCCAAAGGCTCCAATGACAGGATGGCTTGATGTGCTGCAGTCTGCGCCACAGCCTACTCAATGGTGGCTCTCCTTGGTCCAAAGGGGGTTGAGCTCTACCAAATGATATTAGGTTCACATAACAGTAGGACATTTCTATCATTTCTATGATTGGTCCAGGAGCACCTGAGGCGCACAAGCCCAGGCTTCACCAATGTCATTGTGTTGGACAATGTTGGTCTCCACAAGGGGGCTGATATTCTTGAGGAACTCCCAATGATTGATACCAGCATTGCTGTGGGCCCCCAGCAATTGGCCACAGCAAATTTGCGCCTTCTCTTCCTCCCAGCCTATTTTCTCTTCCTAAATCCCATCAAGGAAGTCTTTGGGTGGCTCAAGCAAGTTGTCAAGCAAGGAACCCCAACTGGGACTGAGGACCTCTTTAATTTGCTGCAGGCTGTGATCCACACCCTCCCAGCTGAGACCGTGGCCAAATTCTATGGCCATGCTGATTTGTTCATCCCCATGTGCCTAGCCAAACAGCCAATCAATTAAAGGCTTAGTGTGTCCAATTTTTTTATATTTTCTTATTTAATATTCAAGATTTATTAATTATCATTTTATATTTAGATGTTTCCACGCCCGCAATCACATTCAGAAGGACCATCAATAGATGTAAGTAATTTATTTATTATATATTATTTTATTATGCCATCTGAGGTAATCCCAAACGCTCAATAATGGATTATGCAAATAGATTTATACCACTCTGTCAAATAAATATAAAATAGTCTTATAAAACAGTCTTATAAAAATTAAACGTAAAATGTACAAGTTGGAATTTATTTTATTAATGTATTATTTTATGCTTTTATAAAACCTGTTTCTGCAATATATTTTGCAAAACTGGTTTGCTGAAATAAGAATTAGAAAATTTTATTATAATAAAAATAATATGAATTGTAATGAAATTTATTAGAAGAGAGAATTTATTGCAAACACCTGTAGTGAGTTCTTTGGTATGTACCCACCCCGTGATGAAGGTGGCGCACAACCTCTACCGCCACACCGTGAACAGTGGATATGCCCTTATTAAAAAAACTCCCTCCTGCTGGTGAAGGGGATTAGGGTTAGGTGCAAACTGAGGAGCATCTTTTTGGGTGGGGTTGCAAACCTGTAAATCCCTGCCAGGACCAGGGCGTCTTGTATCATGTGGTCCACCAAGTCATATCCAAGGGGGACCTTCTTCCCGTCAAGTGCAAGCCAGGCCTTGTCAATTCCCAGAAGGACCCCGTCTAGATCCTCTATGCTGGCGCTCATCCCAAAGAAGAAAAGATACCCAAGGTAAACCACTAAGTGAAGTCTTTGCCCAGCAAAGGCTTCCGTGAACTCACATAATTTATTATAGACCGCATTGATCTTCTTACCACGCCTGGTCTTTGCAAAGGTAAGATCCATTGCCAAGGGGAGCCCTGTCTCATCTGCACTCCAGGCTAGCCCAAAGTCTGCAAGGAGGATCTTAGTTTTCTTGACAGATGTTGTGTTTGCAACAGCCAATTTCCCCACTGTGCACCCAAAGTTTTCCAGAAAGTAAGATATGATATGCTCCAACGGGAAGCAGAAGCAAGCAGCCGCATGAGCCTGGCCCATCTCTGGTACATTCTTGAATGGGAGTGTTGTCAGGACGTCCCAAACAAGCTCAATGGAGTTTACACAGTAAACTCCACTGAGGTTAACCAGGTCCAGGCGGACCAGTTGGGCATCCTTTTAGGCAGTAACTGCCCACTCAGATGCCCCCTTGCCATGTGTCAGCCCAGCCAATGCCTCCCTGGATATAGGAAAGAACCCATGGATGTGGTCCTCCAGCTCCCAAATGACAGGGGGGACAGATACAACTGCTTGGCCACATGAGTGGTGTAGTTGGCATAGTTGGCATAGAATATGGTTGGGACAAAGGGGATCAGAACTTGGCAGAGTTCACTGTCTATATTCTCTAAAAAACAGGTAAGTATTTGCAAATTTTTATTAATTTTATTTTTTTATGTTACCTTTTTGTGTTTCTTTGTTGCCTGCAGCCTCAACTGGCTTGGCCATTCTTGGCGCAAGCAATTGCTCTGGCAATTCAGTATCCTCTTCCCTGGTACGCTTGGCAGGTTTGAGATGTTCATACATCTCTGGGTCCTCAACCCAAACAGACAGCGCAGAAAAATTGTACGCCTTAAACTGGAGGCTCTCAACCACTGTCTTCTGGATGTTGAGAAGACGCTTGATGGTCTTCTCTGGGGTGTCTGGCATTTTTGTCATTAGTGCCTTTGTGGACACCTTGTTAATTTTTCCCCCAGTGAGGACGGCAGACTTAACTTTGGCTTTGACCTTGCGGTCAATGTCCTTGATTTTGGCAATTGCCAAGTCAAGTTCTTTGAGTAGTTTTTCAAGTTCTCTCATTTGATTTTTACTAACCTTTTCATATGTTTTTATAGCTTTTGCCCCAATAAATTCTGTATTGTTTTGATACTGTTGCCTCTTTCTTTATTCCTTTTTGTTTTACCATCTACTACATTATCCCATCTTTTTACCCATTTTGTATATATTTTACACTCATCTCAATATGTGTCGTTTGCTTTGTGTTGGCATTATTTCCTTGATTACCATATTATTTTTGGTGCTTGCCATAGCCCCTTGTGAAAATATTAACAACAATTTGGTGATCAGCTAAATTTAAATTAGAAAATTATAGTGTTAAATGTTTTTAGATAAATTTGTTACTGATCCAAATTCAAAACCTTAATGATAAACTTTAAGCCAATCAGGAGCCAAGTGATAAAGTGATTGTTGTGACATAAAGGGTCATTCAATAATTCTTTGGTGCATGTGCACTAATTAATATGATTGACTGGATGTTTTGAGATTGTATGCCATTGCCGCTGTGGCAAGTTGTTGATGGAATAGTGCCCAATCAGCTGCTGGGTTAGCACTAGTCCATCAACAACTTGCCACAGCAGTAATGGCGTACAATAGCAAAAGATTCAGTCAATCATATTAATTAGTGCACATGCACCAAAGAATTATTGAATGACCCTTTATGTCACAATAATCACTTTATCACTTGGCTCCTGATTGGCTTAAAGTTTATCATTAAGGTTTTGAATTTGGATCAGTAACAAATTTATCTAAAAACATTTAACACTATAATTTTCTAATTCAAATTTAGCTGATCACCAAATTGTTGTTAATATTTTCACAAGGGGTGTGTCTAAGTGCTAAAAATAAATGTGTTCTGGATCTAGATACACAACATAGTAAATATATGATTTTATAGAAATAAGCTGAACATAAAGAATAAAACCAACTATAAACAAAGAGAACATGAACAATTGAAATTCAAAAAAAGATAATATAAATAGAAAATGTTTGATGACAGGGGTTTATTGGGGCAGGGGAGAGTGATGCCTAGAAGGCAGAATAACGCAGAAAGGAAGATGTAGAGGCAGTGCTGGCCTGGGGGGTCTGGAATTGGGTGGGTTGGGCTTGCAGGTGAGGGGTGTTGGTGGCAGGGGTAGAGGCAGGAGGATTTTGCGTGATGGCAGCTATATAAGGCTTGTCGTATTCCTCATTGGTCATTGGCTGGATGGGCTGGTAGGTGGCAGTGGCCTGAGGTGAAAGGCGCTTATTCTTACAAGATTGGTTGCCTGTGTTCACATGGAAAACCATTTGCACAAACAAGTCAGCCACCATCTGGTGGCCAAAGAGAAAATTGTGGTTAAGGACCCCAAGATAGAGGTCGTTGAAAGCCTGAGGGCAGCGCTCCCGTAATGTGAATCCCATGTTGAAGAAGATGACATCAGCCAGATGAACGTCTGCATGGCCGGCGGGATAGACTGAGGCCTGGTGCCTGCGTCCCTGGATGGCCTTGAGGGCGGTGGAGCTACCCTTCATCTGGTGGCTCAAGAAAACCTGGTACTTGAAATTTGAGCCATCCCAGGAGTCAAGTAATCCACTGAAGATGTGTCTGTATGAGTAGCCATCAATGAAATCTGGGTTTGTCTGATAGTAGACAAAACCCTTGGCTGAAACAGCCAGAAATGCACCAATAAACGTCCCTTTTTTGACCTTCTTCCTTCCTTTTTGAGTGGTGGCTCTTCCTTGCTCTCCAAAATCATCAAAAGCTATTGATAGCTTGTAATAAGAGATGAACATGACATCATCAGTTAGACTAGTCAGGCATTGGACCAGGGTTGATTTGATGGCGGTGTCATGCAGAAAATCCTCAGCGCCATCACATTGATTGCCAGCAAAATTGGTAAGAACCTGTATGAAAGCCACCTTTTCATACATCCAGAGCTGCACCATGTGCTCAGACACCCAAATGTCATGGTGAGCAAGTTGCTTCTGGACCTGGGTCAACGAAATCTTGGAATCCCGCTGGAGGAGGTCAAGCATGATTGGGTATGCCTCAGATATTTGTGACTTGGGGGCCTTCTTGGGCTTCTTGGCCGTCCTGATCAGATTTCCCCTGTTCATCAGGTTGTTGAATTCCCGCATGACAGTAGCTCAGGTAAATTGTAACTGGGCGGCAATCTGTTCCCAGGACAGACCCTGCAGGTTCTGCGCCACAATTTCCTGAAGAATTTGGGCAGTGATAATTCATTGCTTGGGGCACTGGGCCGGGGAAGCTGAAGCCTGATTGGCTGTAGGGGGCAGGTTGGCTGGTGGCAAGAAGTTGTTCTAAATCAAGGTTGCCATCCTGATTGGTTGGTTGGTGGGCAGCTTGTGTGGGGGTGGGTACAGGAGCAGGGGCAGAGCTAGACACTATGTGACTACTGAACAAGTCAAAGCCATAGGGGTCGGTGGTCAGGTACAGGTCAGCTTCCTCGTTATCTGCCTCAAAGACTTGGGTGTAAACAGGTGCCTCCACGTTCTGAGCCTTGCCTTCATTGAAGCTGGCTTGGCTGCTGGTGCCGTCAAAGATATTGCTTGTAAAAACCATTGTAAAAAACATAGGATAAAATCACTAAAAGTAGAAATTTTAAAATTTAATGATGTATTTTTATTGTAATCTTGAGTCCATATTTGGAAAGTTCTCAAAACCATTTCATATAAATCAGGATCCATAAAAAGGAATAAATGTCTCTGTTCCTAAATTGGATAGCTGTTAATTGGCAGTTAAACTGTTATTTTTCTATTTTAGGCTGCTCATACTACACATCTTGTGTGAGTTCATTTTGTTTTGTGCTTGTAGAATCTTGCTTCTAGATTGCTCAAGTTTTGTTTCACTTTAGTTCTTCTATTGGTGCCTCATATGAATCCTGATTGGATTATAATATACTCTGGAACAGCATCCATCCATTTCACTTGTTGCGTCAGTTCATTTTGTTTGTGGTTTGAACTACACTGCCTGATGTTTGATATAATTTCATATGATAGGCTAGTGAAATTTTGTTTTTTGTTTGACAGTTCATTTATTAACTGAAATTTTATAAATTAATTGAATCCTGAATATTGCGCAACTTGGATTTTGTTCAAATCTGAAATCATTTTGTTTAAATCTGAGGTATTTTTGGTTGCCACCATAGCTTTTAAAACTACTGTATCAACTACCATCACTATAGGACATACATCTGTTGTCATACAAATTTACTAATAATTAACTATTCATCAAAGATGTCTAACTATGCTTAAAATAAGCATAATAATTTTTCAATATCCAAAAATCTTGACATTTTGTGTTTGAAAATATCACTTTTGCAACTGGCTCTATTTTGTTATCTGACTGTAGCATTTTTCTACCTTATCAATATATCAGTTGGTTTAAATTGCTTTATAATGTAACTTGTTCAATTTTATTTTGAATATGGAGTTTTTTGTTGGCTGTCTCAGTTCTGGGATTGTGTATTTGATTTGCCTATTGATGCATATATTAATGTTAATCTATATTAAATCACAAACCGAATGTTTATTTTCATTCAGTATACAACTTATAATTGCTCTAAGATGACTTTGGCTTGTCTATCTTAACAGCTGTAAAAAGTACAAAAAATGCTTATATCACTTAGAAACATCTGTAGAAAGATAGTCACATTTGTAAGCTCTTATTTCGCAATTATCCAACCTGTTCACACTTTTTATGAGTTGATTTAAAGCTGTTCAATTAGTTGTCTTAGTAAAACAATTTATTTCTTATTTTCTACTAACTTTTTGAATTTCAAAACTCTAAACCAAACCTTGCTGTAGTTCAAGTCAGATTCCAATGGGTTTTAGTTAAATTTTCTATCAGTTCATGTCAAGCCATGTTAATTTTTTGTGCTGGGTTCCAACCTAACTCGATTTCTAATCCAGATCATTCAAAAATGAGTAAAAAATTAGATGCCCAAAAAACGAGTCAATCTAATTCTAGAATAGTTTGCATCCAATTTCTTCAATGAACTCAGATGGAATCAAGAGCCCAATCTTTAAGGAAAAAATGTCCGGACTTAAGGGTAAACCGAGGTAATGTTCGTCTGACTCGTCTAAATGAACAAAAAGCTCGATCCGTTAGTCCCAATAAACTATGAGATATTTAAAGTTCGTTCCCCTTAAAAGATCAGCCTCTTTAATCTCTTATTCATCTGAGCTCAAATGGTAAAATAACTTAATAAATACTTCTAACATCAAAGACTTTCGTCAAAGTCGTTAAAAACAAGGCTTACTTCAAGCGTTTCCAAACCAAGTTCCGCAGAAGACGTGGTAAGTAGCAGATCTATTATCTTTTTAAAAATAGAAAATGATGATCAAATTATGTGCATAGTTCAGCAGAAACCCCATGTTGAATCTTCATCGTTATTAGTCTTTCGCTCCTATCTGAGTTCATTTAACTTTTAAAATATTTCTTTATTGCATGAACTAATTTTTAAAAGAGGGTAAAACCGACTACTATGCTCGCAAGAAGCTAGTTATCCAGGCTAAGAACAAGTACAACTCTCCTAAGTACAGACTGGTTGTTCGTTTCACAAACAAAGATGTCATTTGCCAAGTCACCTATGCCAAACTTCAGGGTGACTTTGTTTTGGCTGCCGCCTACTCTCACGAGCTCCCCAAATATGGTATCAAGTGTGGTTTGACTAACTGGACGGCTGCATATGCAACTGGTCTTCTCGTTGCTCGTCGCGTTCTCACTAAACTTAACCTCGCTGATACCTATGAGGGTGTTACAGAGCCTGATGGTGAGGTCGCAATGACTGAAGCAGTAGATGATGCTCCTCGTCCTTTCAAGTGCTTCCTTGATGTTGGTCTTGCTAGAACTTCTACTGGAGCTCGTGTCTTTGGTGCCATGAAAGGTGCTTCCGACGGTGGTCTTTACATTCCTCACAGCGAAAACCGTTTCCCTGGTTATGATGCTAGCTCTAAGTCTCTTGACACTGAAGTTCTCAGAGAATACATCTATGGTGGTCACGTTGCTGAATACATGAGATACCTTGAGGATGATGATGAGGAGCGCTTTAAGGCTCAGTTTGCCAAGTACCTTGAAGAAGGCATTGGTGCTGATGACCTTGAGGACATCTACACTAATGCATATGAGAAGATCCGCGAGGATCCTCTCCATGAGAAGAAGGGAACCAAGGAAAGCAGAAACCTTACCTTCCGCAAAAAGCGTCTCACCTACGTCCAGCGCAAGCACAAGATTCAACAAAAGATCGACCATGCTCTCCGCAAGGCTGCTCAGGAGTAAAAATAAAAAATATAGTTATCTTCTATGATATGTTTGTACAACTAATTGTAGGATTATCAATGTATTTAACTAGTTTGAGAATGAGTCAGTCTAAGATGCTGATGGGCTATTTTCATATTATAAATTATTTGAATATACATGTGGCTTATAAGAAATGACAAAAAAGACCTGCATTTGATAACTCCATTTACTGTACCAGCCAACAAAAAATTATAAAGCTTAAAAGATACATGCTTTATAAATAATCACTTTTTTTAAAAAACTATTCTAGTTTTTTCTAAGGAATTGACGCTGCTTTAAAAACTACTTTTTTATATAAGTACTAAATAATATTGCATAAGTTTATTTGAACAAAATGACTTTGTAGTTCAATATTTATTCCAAAAGTTTTTGTTGCCAACTGGTAAATTTTTGGTCTATTATAAATTTAAACACCTAAAAAAGGAGATAAATTTTTATCATTTACAATATATTTTCAAAAAAAATCTATATTATTTGGTAATAAGTTTTATAAAGATACTAAATACTGTGAATTTATTGTTTTAATTATTGTGAGAGCTCAGTAATAAATTTCTTGGTTTATTATTATGGAGAGTATTTATTGCAGAGTCAACTAATTTCGGGTCTGTTACTTAACAATAAAAATCAGTATTAAATTGTGATAGTTAGATTATCTTTTAATTTTTAAGTCAAATAAAAGCTTAATAATCATAACACTGTACATTTATAAACAACTCTTTTAAATTATTTCTCTCTCATTAGTTAAACCTTAATAGGGGTGAAAACTACTGCATGCCTTCTCAAATCAAAAATGAATTAAGTTCATGTTTATTCACAAAGTCTAACATGATTTATCTTTAATTAAGTCAAATAAAAACAACACAATATAAAGTAGAGCTTATTTGCCTAGATTACAGATCACTATCTACTTCAGGCCTGTTTGATAATTGTTATTGCACCAGAAATTGGGCTATCACAGCTCTAGCCTAGATAAAAGATAGCTTATATTAGAAAATAAAACAATGAAACAGCTTTTAGTTTGTAAAATACAAGAGTGTAACTGGTTAATAACTAAATTTCATTCACAAAACAAATCTGAAACCAATTGTCATTGCCCAAGCTGTAGTCATCTTATCAGTGCTAGGTGCCACAAGACAAGACTGTAGGGCTATGCACATAACTGGTGCAAACTTTAATATGTAGCTAACAGTGATATCTCATAATTGCTGGTACCCATCTTGTTTCTGAAATCATTGTTCCTAGATATTGTTTTATAACATTAAGATATCATTATGAGCATTTTAAATATAAATTTTACTATAAAATGACCAGAATGATATAATAATACTGAAAATAAGTTATTAAAAAGCAGTGTCAGAAACAGGATAGGTACCTGGTTGCTACATCCTCATACAAAAGTTACTGCTTCAGTAAATCTCATTTTGATGATATATACAAAGCTATATTTATCATAGTCTTCATATTTGATTATTAGTGAAACAATCTTATAAAGGTGTTGCAGTCATTTTTTCTGTTGATGTTTGGTAGGAGATGTCAAGAATATTCCTGACACTTATAGTTGTGTAACTAACAAACTGTCACCCGCCATCAACATAAAGGCGCCCACCGCCACCAAGCAGACGCTTGCTGCCATTGAGCAGATGCCCACCACCACTGCACAGGTGTCTACCACTCTTGCCAGCCCTACCTGCAAGCCATTCTCAAACCAGGCACCCATGAGCCAGCCTGCCATCTGCCAGCCTTTGCCCTCCCATGCCAGCAGGCCATTCCTCATTCACTCCTTTAGAAAATAGCCAAATCAGGAAACCAGGAAAGGCAATTTCCCCAAAGCCAAACTTGAGAGAAACTTTTGCCCAATTTGGGAGTTTATCAAATTGAAATGGACTGACAGGCTCTTCAACAGTGAAAATCATGCACCAAATTCAGTAAATGAATTTGGATGCATGAAAAAGGCCCAACTTGCACTATGCTAATGCAAACTGGGATCCAGCCAAACCTTCTCAATTACCAGCCATCCAAGCCAATCCAGAAAAGGGAATAACAGATGCAACTCAACTCTTGGTTCCTCAATGCTATGTCTTTCAATAATCATGCCTTGCAGGTCCACTAGTATAAATAAAGACAAACTCCTCAATGATAGTTTGTGTTATCATTGAGTGAATATCATTCTCAATATTATCACATTAATCAATCCTTTACCTAGGCTAAGCAAAACTCTCAACTTGGCTAAATATGTGATCCCCGCAGTTATGCTACTGTATCTTGCCGGCAGCCTTAGACAATGCAACATTCTTGCCAAGCCTTTTGTCAGTCAATAAACCTCTATCCAACTGTTTACACCTTGAACAGCTTTGAGCCACCTGATCTGTCATCTTATGTTACTAAAGTTTTACCCTCAATACTTGGGTATTGCAGGAGGTAATAGGTCAAGAGATAAGGTGATAATAAGGTTCTCTTGAACTGAGATAAAACAACTTACTACATTGTCAGAATTTTTATTTCTTTTAGCTATATTAGATAAATTAAAAGAAAATGATGTGTGACTATAAGAAAGAGTTTCACTAATTAAGAAATAATTTTTGTTAGAACTGTAAAGTAGTATAAACAAATTAGCAAGGTAATAAATTAGGCCTAAATAAGAATAAAATCCATTTTTTCATAAACTTTAATTGATAATGTCAACAATAAGAAATATTGTTAATTTTCATGCTATATTCTGTTAAAAACTGGGTAAGCTCTTTATTTCTGACATCATTATTTTCAGAAAAATAATTCTAACATTATGGTATCTTTTTAGGTTTAAAATAAATTTTATACTTTTAAAATCCTAGAATCATATCATAATGTTGGAATTCCGTTTCTAAAATTAAGAGTTCAGAAATAAGATGGACACCAAAAACTGGGTATTGACTTTGTAGGCAATCCCAGATTGGCTGAAATAGGTTTATCTCTATTTGATTGGGTGAATGAAAGATCTTATTAAATAATTAAGGTGACCAACTCATTATTTTTATCATCTGAAAGATGACTACCAGGTTATATGTTTTTTAGATCCATTTTGGCCTTGAGTTTAGGGAGTTCTGGCTAATTAAACTTTTTTCATTTATCATTGTTGGTTTTAGGCATATTTTTCAGGTTTTTTTAGCCTTAAAATTTTATAACTCATCAGGCTGATTAGTGGGGTTAATTCTCATAATTAAAAATCAATTTTACAGCCAATCAGTCAATTGTTTGATTTTTTATGAAATTTCTGTATTAAAACAAGAAAGCACACATTCTGGTCTATTCTGGGCCCTGACACTAATACCACTATAAAGTGGTATTAGTATTTTTACTAAATGTATTGATGTATAAATTAAAAAAATAATATAATGTATTGTAAATTTATAACCTAATGACAAAACTATGGAATTGTCAAATTCTAGAACCAATTTTTGAATCACAGTTATGGTTTGGCCTTTTTTAATTAAATTGATTTTTGACATTTTATTTTAACGTTTTGAATTATGAATATTGTATATATTTTGCAAATTTTAAGTCAAGCTGTATATGTCAAGTGGACAAAATGAATCAACTGAAATCAGATATGAAGTGTTCAGATTCATCAACCATTTTCATTAAGTTTACAGTAGTTTTTAAACCTGTTGAGATAGATGTAAAATCTCAGTCTAAAAATGTATACTGTAAATTCAGAGCCTAAATGTAAAAATGCAGGTTTTCAAATCCTTGGTCCAAATTTCAAATCACTTTTGCGGGATAGCCTTTTTTTAATTAAATTGAATTCTTTGTATTTTTATTTGAATTTTTAAAAATGCAGGAACTTATAGACACTTTGAAAAGTTCAAGTCAAACTGCATATTTCCAATGAAAAAAATGAATTAACTGGAATTGGATTTGAAGCGTTCTTATTCATCAACCATTTTCATTAAGTTTACTATGTTTTTTGAAATTGCGGAATTGTCAAATCCAAGAACCAAATTTCAAATCACTTTTGAATGCCACTAGTAAACTCAGATATTAATTGCGGGAACTGATCCAAATTGAATGTAAAGTAAGAAACTAGGACAAATCAACCCAAATCAAGAAGCTCTACTCTGGATAAAATCAAATAAAAAATCCAATCTCAACAACCATGTTTAGACATGAAATTAAGTGAAATGTAAAATTGTCTAAACTGGAAATGATGTAATATTCTGCAATCTGAATCACTAATATAACAACCATAAAACCCATATAAGGATATATGAGCTACCCCCCTGATGACACAGGAATTTTCTAAAAGGTTTTTGGCCCCTGGCTACGCTGGAGGCCAACAAAACTTTTTTCAAGGAATAAGGAGAGGGGCAAAGATAAACCATCAGTTTACTACACTATGTATTCATGTATTGCCATTGAGGATACTTGATTACAATAGATTTTTTAAAATGCTAATAATAAAATAAAATTATATATTACAATCTATTTTTATCATGTTGCCTTTTCCTTGGTGTGTTGATAGTTCATTTGCTGTTTATAATGTGTTGTATTTAATTGGATAGTTTCACCTCCAGTTGCCTTGGCAATAGAAAATCAAGTTGCCTCTGCAATCACAGTTGGTCTTGGGAGGCAACTTGATTTTCTATTGCCAAGGCAACTAGAGGTGAAACTATCCAATTAAATGCAACACATTATCAACAGCAAATGAACTATCAACACACCAAGGAAAAGGCAACATGATAAAAATAGATTGTAATATATAATTCTACTTTATTATTAGTGTTTTAAAAAAATCTATTGCAATCAAGAATCTAAATTTTAGCTGTTCTAAAATGGAATAGTGTTGTAACTGTGCTGTTTTAGCAGGGTTACACGGGGAAAATATTTAGAAGATAGATAATAATCTTTATTGTGAGATAGTGATTATATAGTTCATGTGAATCAAGGATAACAGGAACATGATTGATGATCACACAGCTGGATGAAAGAGGGGGGTGGCTTGATCCTGGTAATGAGTCAAGCGTCAAAACAAGGTATCCACCATGAAGGATCATCATCTGTTCATGTTGTTGGATTTGGTAATTTGAGTTGACTTCATAGTCTGGCTTCAAGTGACCGGGTAATTGGATTGCAGGTCACAAACCTGCTTGGTTGGAACCTTGCTGGCAGGTCAAGCCTGCGGTTTTGACACCCCCTCCCACAACTGAAGGTTGGCCTCCTCTGGGGGCAGGTTGTCAGGAGCCCAGGCACTGTATTGAACTAGTTGCTGTTCTGTGGCAGGCAGGGCGGTTTCTTGTTGTTTCTGTCTTGCTTTGCAGGGTCGTAGGCAATCATGGTGTAAGGTCTTGTTTTGCTTACATTTGCCAAGTCCTTGCACAAGGTAAGTGTTATTGTTGTTTACCTTCAGAATGATTGCTGGCCCCACTTTTTCAGGTTGTAACTTGCTCTTGTCTACATTCATGACCCATACTTTGTCCCCAACTTCATGTCTATTGCAGATGGGGACAAATGTCTTTTTCAGATGTTCATTCTTCTTGGCTGTTTGCTTGCTGTTAGCCTCTATTACTTGAAGGTCTGAGCGTGGAGGGACTTCACTTGGAATTTCCAGTTTAGGTCCTGTCAATGCTTGAATGATATTTGGCTATGTGCTGTATACCAGTTCAAACAGGCCTTTTCCAGTGGATCTGTTCACTTGGGTTTAACACACAAGTAGTGCAGTTGGTAGCTGCTTATACCAGTCTTCAGGTCTTCCAGCGGTGAGTTTAGCTAAGGCTTGCACGAGGCTACCATTGAGCTGCTCTACGCGTCCATTGGCCTGTGGGTGGTATGGTGTTGTTGCGGTGTGTTTGACCTCATTCTTGGTGAGGTATACATTAGTGTTTTTGGAGGTCAACTCTTTGCCTCCATTGGTTATCAGGAGTTCTGGCTTTCCAAACTTGCTGATTATTTCTTTGCCAATAAATTGTCAAACATCATTGCCAGTGTGTGCCTTCACTGCTTGGGCTACTGGCTATCTTGTCGCAAAGTCAATGGCGGTGATGGTGTATTTCTTGTCATTTTGCTTCCCTGGCATGGGACTGACAATGTCAAGAGCCCATACTTTGAAAGGTAGTTGTGTGTGGATGGGGAGTACTGTCTTTGGCGGGGTTTTGCTTTTGGCAAACTTTTTGCACACCTCACATTGGTCTAGAACTTCCTGGACATTGCGGTATAAGGTTGGCTACCAGGCTTTATGTTTTAGAAACTCATATAGATTTTGGCTCTTGGTATGTCCAAGGTCTCTGAAATAGCAAAGGATAGTATTGACTCACTGATGTGTGCGGATGTAGGGAATGGTTGTGCTGTCAGTCATCTTTCTATGAAGAGTCCCATATACAGCAGCAAAGAGGTGTTCATTCTTGATAACTGTTTCTTTGGTTATGTTGGCTGTGCCCGGGAGGGAACCCTTTGTTCTTTGTTTGTAGCACTAAGAGGGGATAGTCTGGGTTAAGCCCATTCTCTCCTCTTGAAGCATGGACATACAGGCAGGACAGGGCGTCTGCCATGGCGAGCTTGGCCCCAGGCTTGTACTGGATGGGCATGTTTAATCTCTCCAATAGTTCCATCCACCACGCTTGGCGGCGCAATAGATTTGCTTGGGTCTTGAAATAGATGAGTGACTTGTGATCAGTTAATGCTGTGAATTCTTCCTGGTGTTCTAGGTAGCAACGCCATTTGACTAGGCAGTGCACAATAGCCAGCAGTTCCTTGTCATGTATAGGGTATTGACACTTGCCATCTGTTAATTTTTGCAATTTGTAGGCTATAGGGAGGAAGTCACTGTCACTATTTTTGATTTGTAGTACTCCCCCAATGGATGCATCTGAGGTGTCGGTTTCCATTTGGTATTCCCTGTCACGTTTGGGGTATTGCGGGATGGGAGCTGTTGTGAGCTTTTCTTTGAGGCATCTAAAACAGAGGTCACATTAGGGGTCCACACAAACTTAGACTTAGCGCCTGTTATGGCAGATAAGGGGGAAGTCAAGACGCCATAGTCAGGTATGAAACGTTGTACATAGGCCAACATTCCCAAGAAGGTGTGGAGTTCCAACTTATCCTTGGGTGGTGGCATTTTGCAGATGGCCTGTATCTTTTGACTGTTGGGTTTGATGCTGTCCTTTGAGACTATGTGTCCCAAGAAGGACAACTGTGGTAAGTTTGACTCCCTGGTGATTGACTCCCTTAAACTCGACTCCCTGGTAGTTGACACTATAGTAAAGTGAGAATTCAGCTTTTGCCCTGATTGACAACTGGAAATTGACACTTTTTTAATTAAAAGATCTTGATGTACTGAAAACTTTTAATATAAAAATTTAAGCCTTACAGCTATGGTATACTAAAGTGATCCCAGAAAGCTCAAAAATACAATAAAAACAGTATCTTAATTAATAAAAATAAGGAGAAATAATCAATTATTTTTTATTTTACTATGTAATTTACACTCTTTGTTCTAAAATATTTTTTATTACCATAAAAATTAAAATTCCAATGAGACAAAAATAAACGAAAACACAACAATAGAAGCTATGCAAAATATGAAGAAATATTAATATTTATTTGATATAGTTCATATAGCACAACTGTGAATATCATATGTTTTAATTGGAAATTAACAAAAATTAAGATATTTCAATCACTTTCAACTATAGCTATTTATCTCAAACTTACCATGCATACATAGAACAGTCACTGCTATCTAATTAAATCAAAAAACTTAAAAATTAAAACAAAAAACTAAATTATCAAAGATAATAAGTAAAAATTAAAGTTAAAAAGTTAAAAGTAAAAATCATATAACTGAGCAAGCAAGCAAGTTTATTCCTCATCATTCTTTCCCTGTTTCATTTTGGCCCCTTCAAGGAGAGCAGTGGCAATAAGCTCAAGCTGCTACTTAAGCTCAGAGGCCTTATACTTGTGTTTGGCCGCACCCTGGATGGCCTTGGTGAAGAGGGTACAGCGGGTGGTTGGCTTGGTGGGGGGGACGCAGTTGGAGAGATCACGCAGCTTGGAGATGGTTTTCTCCTGCTTGTGCTGCGGGAGGGAAAAGAACTTATTGAATTTTGGGTGGAGCCCAAAGTTAGCCTTGAGGTGTTTGTGATATGCCTCTAGCGCTGAGGTGGTCTTGAGCTCACCATTCACTGCCGCCCGGTACACATTCCAGCTGGCCTTGGCATGGGCCTTGCCTTGCCTCTGCGTGACAACCTTCCCAATCCACTAGGGCTCAAAGTACTCAAGGAAAGGCTTGAACTATGGGTGCTTCACTATGTAGGGATCCTTTGAGAGCACCTCAAACCCCTGTACAGTGTGCTCTGGCTTTAAAAAAACCAAGGCACTAAATTGTGCCAGCACAAATCTGCAGGTGTCCAAAGTATCCCTCCAGCTCAACCTACTAAGCTCAGCGTGGGCCTGCACGTTACAAGCAACTGCTTGGCGGAAGTGAAAGAGGTACCCCTGCACCTCCCTGCTGAACAGCTGCTTGAATGCATTGAACTGAGCAGGCTCAAAGTCCATAATGCACACACAAGGCCCAAGAGCTCTTAGCCTTGTCTTTTCCTCTGAGTCCAGGGTGGCCTGGTCCTTGTCAGAGGCAGGTGGGTTGGCGCGGGTGTGGGGGGAGTCTTCTTGGATTTGTCATTGTCAGCAGGAGGAAGAAGGGCAAGTTCTTGGCAGAGGATGGAGAACACACAGGTATAGATGGCCTTGGTGGCCCCAGGAAGAAGAAAGAATGCAAGTGGAATCACCCAGATGTCAATCTGGGCATGGACCATCCAGAGCTGCTTAAACATCTGGGGGCAAGTGGCAAAGGTACCATCAACTAGCCAGGTATACGCTCTTTTCAACTCTATCAGCTTCTGCTGAGTTGAGTAGCAGATGATACAGTCCTTGGCGGCAGGCCCGTTGTCATGGAGCAGGAAGCACTTCTCACTTGGAAGCTGCCTAAGCTCATGAGTGAGTGTGAGCTCTGAGAGAACGTCAGAGGCCTCGGGGGAAAGGGGGTTGGCAGCAATACACCTATCACTGATGAATTTGACCAACTGCTCCTGTGTTGGTACCAACTTAAGATTGTTGGATTTGAGATGTTGCAAAGCCTTTATGGCCAGATCAGAAGCGCGGAGGTTAGCGGAGGTGGGAATGACCTGAACAAGGTACCATTTAAGCATCTGAGTGATTAGATGATTGGGGGGCTTGCAAGTATGCCCCCCTTCTCTGTCGTTACTTGCTCCCAGCCCTCAGTGTTCAACTAGGCCCCACAAGTCTTATATTCACAGACAAAATGCTTGCTCTTAGTCTGCCGCTTTTGGTTGTTGCAATTGAAGATGTAGTTGTCAGCAACGTAACCAGGGCTGCCTTTTACGGACATGATGGGAAAGTAACAGGGGAAGCGCTTGGGAACTTTAAACTCTCTGTCCACATTACAGATATTGTGGATGGCCAGTGGATCCCAAGCCACATGATCAGAAGCTTTAAACTTCTTGGAGTAATCCTCTGGCTCATCTTAGGGATCAGATGAGGAAGGAGGGGAAGAGTCATTGGGAGGAGGAGGAGGAGGGGAAGGATTCTTTGAGGCCTGCTTGGATGCCTCCTTTTTCTTACCAGAAGAAGAGGTGGGCTCCTTGGAAGCCTTTGACTTCTAGGTATGCCGCTCTTGGTGGGCTTGGAGTTGGCCTCTGAGTGGTAAAAGGAGTGGTTGGTAAGATCACCATCAGATTTATTAGGGGAGGAATTTGGGGGGGGAAGGTAAAGGGGATGTGGAAGATGAGAGTGGAGGGGGGGAGGAGTAGGAGGAGATGGAGTGGGAGGAGATGGGGTTGGAGACTTTGCCTTGGCAGGTTTCTTGGCACGCTTGGGAGTAGAGGCAGTTTCTTTGGAGCCCTTAGAGGCTTGGCGCTTAGGCTGTCAGCTGTTCTTGTTTGATATTGTCTAAAGAAAAGTTTAGTTTTGTAAATAAAATAGTATAAACAATATAAACACAAAGGTAAAGCAAAGTAAAAGTTAAATTAAAAGTATGCAAATAAAGTTTTATTTATCAAGAAAAAAACATAAAAAAGTAAATAGAAGCAAAATAGAAACTCAAAGTATAGATATAAAGGTTAAAATATAGAAAATAAGTGAATTCATGATGAAGCATCAAAGATGTTAGGTTCAGCATAACATCTTAGTGTTAAATCAATGTAAAAGTTTAATTGAAAATCAAAAATATATATGAAAATTATATGGAGAGCAGCAGAAAAAGTAGTAGATTATAATAGCAAAAAAATAAAAAAATAAAAATGTGGAATTTTTTTTATTGAGAGTTGAAAATTCAAAATATAGTAAAGTGTTGAGTTTGGCACTGTCAATCAGCCAGAAAAAGCTGAATTCTCACTGTTGAGTATTCCAGAGTCAAGCAGAAACATCAAATTTACTATGTTTTTTACATATAAAACTTGCTTAAATTTAAAACAGGTTCAAAAGTTAACCCAAAAGCAAGGCAGTTTTGTATGCTCAAAAATTAAAAAAATACAACATAAGTTAAAAAAGTAAATGAATGAAAATGTGTTTATTAGTGATTAAGTTATGCTGGGAGGAGCTGGGAGTGAATTATTTACCATAGTGTTAGTTAAAACTTTAAGAAGCTCTCTGTACTAATCCCAAAGTTAAAGTGTCAAGTGGGTGAGTGTCAAGTGGCACTCATAGTGTGTCACATATTAATTTGGCCTTAATTCCAAGCCTTTGATTAGTTAAATCCAAAACCAATCATGTGTCAAGTGGATATAGTTGAGCAAAGAAAGTGGTGAGTTTCAGTTTTTTATAAATTACATATGAAATCTCTTAATAAATTGGGCTTAATTTATGTGGCACCACTTAATCCAAAAACCCAGGAATGACATAATGTAAAACAAGTGGGGTGTTTGATTAATGTCTATACCACTAAATCCAGTATAGTGATGCTTGGGAGCCTAATCAACAACTATGGACACTAATAATAAAAATATAATAGTAAATAATAAATTTTATATAAGCGCATATGTATTTTATTAATAAAATTAAAATTTGGCTTAAAAAGTGTCAAACTGGTCACTTTTTGTTTTAGAGTGTCAAACACAGGTTTTTTCATTTCTATTAGTAAATCTACTTATAAATTGCCCCTTAAATTGGTATTTTAGCTAACCAATTTATTAAACAGAGTCAAGATCAAGTAAATTTAACCTTGGTTTTTGGTTTTGAACCCCTAAATTACTAGTAAAAATTAGCTTAAAATTGGTTAAGCCAAAAATACTAATAGATTCACATATGCCGCACTCAGCTCCCTGGTACTCGACAAAGTGTCAAGTACCAGGAAGTCGAGTTTAAGGGAGTTGAACTTACCACAGTTGCCCCAAGAAGGGTAGTTGCTCATGGAAGAAGCAGATCTTGGAGGGCTTGGCCAACAGTTTGTGTTGTGCCAAGGTCGCAAAGACTGTCTCCAGGTCTTTGTGGTGTTGTTCCACCAAGGGGCTGTAGACAACAATGTCATCTAGGTACACTAGGGCATGCTTGCCTATGTGGGGCGCAAACACTTTGTTCATGAAGTTTACAAAGGTAGACAGGGCATTGGTCATGCCAAAGTTGAGTACCACACATTTTTAGGAGCTGTATTTAGTGTGGAAGGCTGTTTTGGGAATGTCTTCCTCCTTGATACAAATCTGATTGTAGCCTGCAGTTAGATCAATCTTGGAGAAGACTGTGGCTCCTCCCAAGGCATTGAAGAGGTCGTCAATCAGCGGCAGTGGGTAACAATTCTTAATGGTAACTTTGTTTAGGGCGCAGTAGTCTGTGACCAGGCGTAAGGTACCGTCCTTTTTGGCCACAAAGAATACAGAAGCCCCAAAGGGAGACTGTGAGGGGTGGATAAGTCCTTTTTCCAATGTCTCCTTGAGATAGGCGCGTAAGGCGTCATCCTCATTTGGGGTCAGCCTGTAGATGAGGCGCGCCTTGGGTACAGCCCCCTTGAGTTGGATAGAGTGCTGAATATGCTTCTCAGGGGGCAGCCTGGGTAACGCTTCCTTAAAGATTTCTGGATGGCAGGCCACAATGTTGTGGTCCTGAGGCGTGGAGGTATCCTGGTGGTCTTTGAAGTGTATGATCTTGTACTGGCAGGAGTCCCAGTCAATTGAATTCAGGTCTTTCTTTTCATCTTGGGTCTCTGTGAACGTACAAAGACGTGGTTGCGTAGCAGTTGGTCCACAGAGTTAGGGTAGATCTGGTGGTTGACGCCTTCACGCTTGATGGTCAATACTGAGGTTGCCCAGTCTATGTGAGGGTTGTTATTCTGTAATCAGTCTAGTCCCAGCACAATGTCAAACTTAGGAAAGTTGATGACAGGACCTTGGATGGTGGAGTGAAGGTTCTCAAGCATGACAGGGAAGGGGGTAGTTTCCTTTGTCACGGCAATGTGGTGTTCATCAGCTAGGACCACATTTTTAATCTGCAAAGAATTAGTGACCAGCTTGAACTTATCCAAAAAGCTACTGTTGACTAAGGTTTGGTCTGCACCCAAGTCCAGGAGTGCTGAGCCTGTGTAACTGCAAAAGCGGAAAGGATAGGACATCAATTTATTGGGATGTCTGGCAATGGTGTACAGTACTGGGTCCTCCAAGGGCACCTGGATTATTGGGCATTGGTCCACGTCCTTGGGTCAGTATTCATTGTTGGGTGAGTAAGAGTTGTGTGGGGAGAGCTTGGCTTGCTTAGTGCTCTCCCCGGGTTTTTACCTCATCTTGGTTGCCTTGCATGGCGGTGACACGGAAATGAGTACAGTTTGACTGGCCATTGTTTTCATTTCCATGCCCATTAGAACCCATGAGTTTGTGGTTGGCGTTGTTTCTGTTGCCTCCAGGAGGTGGTTGAGCAGAGCGCCCGCTTGGATGGGAATCCTTGGGTCTTTCTTTTTCCCAGTTTGTGCCTTGTGCAGAGCGTTGAATGTCTGTTCTGCTTTTTTTGCTTCACGGTACAGGCTTTGCAGGTTGGTCACTTGATCCAGGTTTACATGTCTCATCATGTGCAACTTGAGAGCGTTGTAGTACATGAGGTGTGTGGCTGGGGTGTCAAAGGCCATGTCAGATGGTGCACAAAGGCAGAGTTCCTTGTAGGCACGGGTGAGTTCCTTCACAGTGCCTGTCTGGGTCAGGTTCTTCACTTGGCAAATGATCATGAGCGCTGTATCTTTAAGCACAAATCTTGCCAGGAAGCCTTGCTTAAAGGTATCCCAGTTCTTGTCAGTGTGCTCTTCATGCCACTTGTTGCACCAGGTGCCAGTGTCATGGGTCAGGCAAATGGAAATTTCTGTGATCCAAAATTGCTGTGGGCATTCCATCTGAGCTAGCTTGCTCTGGGCAGACTGTATCCATGCAGTGGCGTTGTTGTTGGCCCCGGCAAAAGGTTCCAAGGAAGCACTTTGTAGTCTTTGAGCTACATAGGCAGGCATGGTGGTTTTGTTGGCTGGTTGCGGCATTGATGAGGGAGCCTGAAAGAAACCTTGTGCAGACATGGCGTTGAAGGCAGGTAGCGGGATTACCATGTTTTGGTATAGAACAAAACCATCAGGTATCTCAGTACCAGGAGTGTACAGAGTCCAGTCAGGCAAGAGGCCAGACATCATTCTGTCAAGGATTTGTTGGCCGTGGCGTGTGTGGGCAACAGGTGGAATTTTTCAAGATAAGGTAGGATGGAGAACCTACCTGTGCTACCAATGTTGTAACTGTGCTGTTTTAGCAGGGTTACATGAGGAAAAATATTTAGAAGATAGATAGTAATCTTTATTGTGAGATAGTGATTATATAGTTCATGTGAATCAAGGATAGCAGGAACATGATTGGTGATCACATAGCTGGATGGAAGAGGGGGTGGCTTGATCCTGGTAATGAGTCAAGCGCCAAAACAAGGTATCTACCATAAAGGATCATCATCTGTTCATGTTGTTGGATTTAGTAATTTGAGTTAACTTCCTAGTCTGGCTTTAAGTGACTGGGTAATCAGATGCGGGTCACAAACCCGCTTGGTTGGAACCTTGCTGGAGGGTCAAGCCTGCAGTTTTGACAATGGGGTGATTTTTGAGAATGCCTATGATTCCTAAAAGAATTAGCCCAAATCTACTCTAGATCCTTTAGCATTTTTTTTGAGACACCCATAAATTACATTTATTTTGAATTCACCGCAATTATGATTTAAAATTTGGCTCTTGGATTTGACAATCCCGCAATTTCAGATTTGTTAAGTTTTTCATGATGTCTATGATTTGTTTGATATACAGGAAATCTCAAATTGTACATTAGAATTCCACATTTCTGATTCATGTATTCTGAATTTGTTTGCTGTGTTTTGTCTTTTGTTAGTTGAGTTATCTGCTCAAGAGATTCAAAAATTTTCAATTTAAATAAATAAAAAAAGTCAAATTAAATGTTTGATTTTATTAAATATTTTATTTTTCACTCAGCTGAGTTGCCTGCAAAAGTGATTTGAAATTTGGACCAAGGATTTGACAATCCCATATTTTTACGTTTAGGTTCTGAATTTACAGTACAACTCAGTCTAAAAATGAAATAAAAAATTAAGAAATTCATATTACATTAAAATAGATTTGTATCCACTTTGATTTTTTTAGACTGAGTTGTATACATTTTTAGACTGAGATTACATGTTTATCTCAACAGGTTTGAAAACTACTGTACTAATTTTTTTAAAAATTTGTGGAATTATCAAATCCAAGAACCAAATTTAAATCACAAATAAATCCTGCTAGTAAATTAAAAAATTAATTGCAGGATTTGGTATTCAGATTAAATACATGTTAATTAATCTAGAAAACACTAAATAAAAGTAAGAAGCTTTACTATGACTAAAATAAATGAAAATTTTAATTTTTATAACCATGTTTAAACACAAAAATTAAACAAGATGTAAAATGAAATAAACCCTGAAGTAGTACAACATTATTTACACCATATTACTAAAATAACAACCACAATATCATAGAAAGATAAGCAAAGAGTAAGCAACAACCTAAACATAAACTAAACAATAATTAAGTTCAGAAATAAAAAAATTCCCCTCAACTGTGAAAAAATTGAAACACTATGTAAGATGCAAGAATCAAAAAGATCAGAGTGCAAAATTGATTTTATGAAAGTTAACCTTGAGACCAAAAATCATATAATTTTAATATAAAATATATAAAACTTCTATTAGACTGAAAACCACCAAGAAATTTATTTATGTAATAAAACTAAAAGTTAGATAATAAAAATGTGCTTAGGTTACTGTTATTTAAATAGAAAAAATTACTTTTAAAAGAAAAATCACACCAGAGTTTATATACAACTTTATTAATAAACCATATAATATAGAGCTATACAAACAATTGATTTATAAACTATAATATTTTTTAAAGTTTTAATTTCATTATAACTTTTGTAAAGCTATAACAATACTTTAATATACACAAAACAAAGGATGTTTCTTACAAGATAAATAATATGATTTAGTTGCATAGTAATATTTACTTTAATCATAATACATATAAAAGCCTACAATTAAAACACTACAAAGTACATTAATTACTTATCAAAGCTATACTATAAAATGTTATATAATCAGCCCTTCTGACATAATAGAATTTTTAAAAAAAGTTGGCCTCCAGCGTAGCCAGAGACCAAAAAAAACTTCTTTTTGAGGAAGAAAAAAGAGAAGAAAAAAAGAAAAATTCATAGAAAAAACCTTCAAAAGAAAAATCATCAGTTTATTGCACTTTGATTTTAGCATACCAATTTACACATTGTGATTTGAGCACTTCAATTCTATGTCTTCAATTCAAACTGGGTTTACTACCAGTTATTATAGCTTAACTAAAGGGCACACTATTTTAACAATGTATGTTTATGTATTTCTATTGATGATGTTAATTTACAATTGAGATTGGAAAATTCTAATGCTGTAACTGTTTCACAAATGACATTTTTCTATTAATATTAAAGTAAGACACAGAGTGAGGATTAAACCCTGGCTCTCACCACCTGTGGCCCACATTTTCTTGGGTAACCAGAAAAGATAGTATAAATTCCCCAAGTACCCTGTAAATAGCAGTATTATCATTTTGAGTAAATAAAACTGTTATGAACCTTTGGTTAAACCATATCTTGTATTATTGCATATTAGTTCTCTATCATTTAAAAACTAAACCAGCAGGCTCTGCCCAACCTGTCACCTTATCTGTAGATTTTGTGGACCCCACACTCATGTTATTATGTCCTCCTGGTTCTTTTTTGGTACTATACACTTTACTAAATATCTGTTAAACCTGGCCTTTTCAGAGTTTACAGTAGGAAATATCCTCTTGGATAACTTCATAGATAGATCACATAAGCTAGAAACATTTTGTCTAAAGATTACTGGTACAATGAACAGCTCTGACTCTTCAGGCATAAGTACAATTGTCTATCCGTGTATCTGGCTCCAATGACTTCACCTAATATCACTCAGCTTGGCTGTTTGCAAGAATTTGGGATTTCAAATAAGACTATATCTACTCAAATATTTGGTGTAATATATATCATCTTAACTGGGTTGATGGACTCTATGATTTTATACAGGGGTTCTTGGTCCCTGCTAGGTCAATCTTTCTTCTATGTGCTCAAGTTAGCGCCTATGTTATGATGGGCAATCTCTAATGGCCCAGATACCCCTCTGTCTGTGTTTGTTAGTGTCCATCACCAATACTGGCTTCCTGACAAACTGTGCTATATTAGTAGGTTACTAGGGGATTTTTTTTGAAAACTAGATCATTATCTTTATTAGTATGTATCATTTATATAGTTTGGGGGAATCATTTTAAGATGAGCAAGATTGAGACAATCAATCAGTTGAATTGAACAGGGGGTGACTTGATCCTTTTAATGAGTCAAGCCCCAAATTGAGCTTTTCACCAAGTAGAGATTGTTGATGGTTCTTGTTTTCTTGTTTGGGAAATCAAGTTGACTTTCACATTTGGCTTTTAGTGATGGGAAAGTCAGTTTGAGTGGTACAAGGTCTCTTGGGCAGAACCTTGCTGGGAGATTGATCCTGCAGTTTTGACACTTATATAGCCAAAAAATGCCATAAAGTGTTTATGCATATAATGTGGTTTAGAAAGAGAGATTCATCTGAAAGATAAGTGATTGGTTATATTAGAATGCTTGAATTGAGCTTTGGGGCAATTTTCCCTTTGTAGTTTGAGCAATTTCTCAGGAAAATGATTTTCCTAGAATGAGTAATCAAAAATGTTGTAAAAATTGAAGAGGTATTATGTACAAGAACACCACTACATAGGCTAACACGGCTTTGGTAAAGCTTTATTTTTGCTACTTTCTGAGGTATCTCTGTGTTGCAACTGAACCAATGAGGATTCAGTATTTGGAATTGGGAAAGACAACAGTCCAATAAAAAGGACAGAATAATAAAAATAAGGTATTGTTTATTGTGGAATATTATGATTAATATACCATATGGGAAAAGCCACACAGTCACAAGGAAGATGGCATGGTGGCTTGTTTCATGTAAGGATTTGAGCCAAGGAATAAGTTGTGCGGGGATCAGCATATTGAATTGATAACGCTCCTAATTAGGAGAAAGTGACCACAATTCAATAATGCCATCAGATTGGTCCATGTTGTTAGATACGTCAAGGGGCGGCTCATTGAGCGCCCCCTGTGTATTATAAGATACATTGGCAGGCAAGTCAGGAAACTTGGTTGCAACATCTGGCTGTCATAAATAACATTTTTCTTTTAATAAAGCAAAACCACAATCATATTTTGAGCCCTGGGCCACTCACCTTGCAGTTCATTTGATCAAAGAACTGTACACTCATTCACCTACATTTTTGAGGATCAGAACTGAAGGCTATCATAATAATAGTCCAATAACTGATGTAGTTTTGCCAAATTCAGTCAAAATCAAAACCAACTATATGTCACCTGTTTGAATCACAATATTCATGCACTTTTAATTTTTTCTTTGAAAGAATCACATTTGACTGCAAAATCCTTCAGTTCTCTTTTGCCCCTCAAAATGGACATCAACCCAAAAAAATGATGATTGTATTTACTGTTTACATGTAAAATGATTGATTTCTAACCCACTTATGATAGTGGTCAGTGATTTATCAGTTCTTGTATTGTTTTGTGGTAACCATTTACCATATAAGAGTCATCTTGGTTTTGCCAATAAAATTAAGTTATATTCACATTTCCTTTTTGTGATTTTTATTTTACTTTGGTGCCCTCTTCTCAGTTGCATCTAGAGAAGATTTATGTTAATTATATTTCTGGGGCCTTAAGGAAAATCCATTATTCATCCCTGAAGCCTAACATCCTGGCTTAGTACAACCCCAACCCTACAATTAGGATTTCCTGTTGTGCATCTTGGCTGTACCTAAGAACACAACACCTGTGGTGCTCTTGCTACTCTTTATAGGACACCAAGGTGTGTACTGGATCAAATCCAGGTGCTAATTGGATTGCAATGACACTCTTTAAGTGACTAAGTTCTAACTTTAAAGCATTATAACAAGCCTGCAGTCCTGAAAAATCCTCCATAACTTTTCCAATCAAAATTCTGGAATAAGCATCATGCACTATAATGTCTATCTTTGCTTTTTCTTTATTGGTTCTATATAGCTCTTGAAAGAGTAATGTAAATTTACTTCTAAGAAACTCTTGTCTTGTTGCTATAAGTTTAAATCCTCTTTTCAGCCAAGTCTATTCTTCACCATGAGTTTGACTACATGCAAACTTTCTGCACTGTTACCTACACTGTTTTTATTTTTCAACATTTTGGTAATAACACGAGGAAAAAATTTCATGTCCAAACAATTGTAAATTTTTAGGAATTGTAAAAGTCTTTATTAAAAGAAGAAATATCTTCTTAGAAACCTTTTAATTTACAGAATTTTACAGCCCTCTTGACCATCTACTCCTTTATGAATGTCTTGTAAATTCATCAGATGCTTCTTGGCTTTACTTCAGATAGAGCTCTTTAAGATTTAAAAAAAAGCTTTCAACCCCAAGGTTTTATTTCCAGATAGTTTAGTTTCAACCTCTAGATTCACTTTTCTTCAAGACATCTTCTTGGTCTCTGATACAGTAGTTTTAAAATCTATGGCAAGGAGCAAAAATACTTTAGATTTAAACAAAAATGACTCAGATGTAAAAAAAATTAAAAATAAACAAATTTACATTAATTTACGATAATTTTGTTTACATCTGAATTATTTTTGTTTAAATCTAAAGTATTTGTACTGGTTGTCATAGCTTTTGAAACTACTGTGTATAGTGCCTTGTCTTGGGTTATTACCCTTTAGGTTTGTTTTTTCCAAAGCTTAAACTATTATTTTCTCACATTTTTTCTATTTTAAAATAAGCTTTGAGTTTTTAAATCAATGAAAGCATTAGTGAATAAGCCTCAGATTCAAACAATGATGCTAATTTTTATCATCTTCAAATGTTTGAACCACTTCAACTTATTCACAGTTTTGCTGAAATTTAAATAGGAAACAAATGTTTCACCACTTGAAAAATTGGCAATTTTTGCTTCATGTTGTTAAAATTTCTATATGTTTTTTAATGTTTTCTCATGTTTAAACTCAACCATTTTACATATAATATTACTAAGAAACTTATTTTTCATAATTCCTTTAATATTTTGCTTCAGTTTTGTATTCATAGAAAAATGTGGCAAAACATGTCAGTAAATGCTATACATTATATTATTGTATTAAAACACTTCAGATAAATATTTCAGCTTGTCTTCTACATTTTCTGAGCTCTTTTACATCTATACTAATATACTAGCACATTGATTATCTATTGAATATATTTATTAGTACTTGTGGTCTCCACTAACTATGCCTGTCATAGGCAAGCACATGTTGTGCTAATTTCATTCACCCAGGTGGTTATCCTGGATTTCTAAGTGCAAATTAACCAGCTTTACTTCCTAGACATCCCAAATTATTAAGTTCAGTAGCTGCTTCTCTAAACAGCCACCCCAATGACAGTTTTAGGCACCTGATAAGTGTACAGTAGCAGTAAGTGTTCTCATAAAGCTACTTGATGAGGATCAACTTATTGGAAACCTTATAAGATAGGTTTAGAGACCAAGAGTGATTTTATTAGATAATATTTCAGGCTTATATGTTGTGTGTGCTGTGCCAGGAACTTATGTTGGATCAAATATATTGGAGGTCATGTGTGAGTTTGATTAGGATAGCTGGATATCTAGACAAGTCATGAGATATTGGTTTGCTTTCATTTCAGGAATAACAAACCTTTTATTGGATTGGCATCAAACCAGGCAATGACTGAATGTTACTTTTGTTGGCAATGGCCAGAATACTTGTATATCCAGCTTCTTGAAATACTCATAAGACATAGATATAAAACTTCAGTCTTTTTGGTTGTGATATCCAACTACATTATAGCCCCAGTTAATCTTATGATTTCAATATCATGTGACATATTTATCCCAGAACACATTTTTACCCCTAAATAGTACTAATAGATGTCACTCTTATTGACACTATAAAGCTTAAAAAGCAAACACCAACTACTTAGTTGGGCCAAAAATAGTCAAAAAAGCAAGCAATAAACAAAAACAACCTTTTATCTCTCTTTAGCAACCAATATTTATTAATCCAACACCAACTCTTGCCTATCAAACAGCTTCAAATGTGATTTATCACAATACAGTAGTTTTAAAATCTATGGTGACAAACAAAATGAACTCAGATTTAAATGGAATGAATTCAGATTTAATCAAAATTAGAATGAAACCAAATCTATTGTAAATCAATATAAATTTATTTATTTTTAATTTTGTTTAAATCTGGATTGTTTTTGCTTGTCACCATAGCTTTTAAAACTACTGTAATATTAATTGATATTCTAATTAAATTTCATATTTTATTAAAATGTGTTTGTTTTTACTACATGACTTTAATTTTTTGATCAATAATTACTGAAATTTTAAGAAAATTAAGAGCTTTAAGATAGGCTCTTAATACAAGATATTCTAAAGATAAAAGACCTTAGCATAATTTTAAGTTAAATTTATAGTAAACATTGTTTATTTCAGCAAAAAGGTAGATACATTTATAAAATTATTAACAAGCAATATATTTGGAAAATTTTATAATTTTTTAAATTTAACTATATTAAAATTTGCATTAAAAAGTTGAGCTTTGTGCTTATGATAAAATGTTTTTGACAACTCAAAATTTTGTAAAATTTTTTATAATTACAGGCAGCTTTTAGAGAAAATACACGCTCTGACACTTTGGCTGAGCGGTTAAGGCAAGGGCTTCTCACTCGTTAGCATCACTTAATTTGCAGACGATCAAAAGAATTTTAGAGAATAGTGTTTAACCCGATTCAGTAAGAAAATTTGATTTTGAATTTTATTACTATGGCAAAATTGAGAGACAAACACAAGCGCCAGACCCGAAGTCAAACAACAAGACACTACGAATCCCCATCAGAAGATGAAGCGATGGTAGACCCGACGGTCCCGACTCCTGGGAGGAGAGAATGGACAACCAAGAGACTACCAATGAAGAAATGGAAATATGAAACCCCCAGGAAAATCCTAAAGAAAAAACACAGGTAACCCCTAACACCAACTGTAGAAAGGACGCCTCTATAAGCCCCGATAGAAGAGCATCGAGCAAGTGTAGCAGCAGACCCCGTGGCAGATCAGGTAGTCCCAAAACCCGCAGCCCACCCCCCACACAAATCTCAAAGGCCACGAGAGAAATTCTTGAAGGCAATGTAATACCGGAGGGGGACATAGATAAATGGAGTGAGTTCTCATTTACTGTGTCTGCAATCCTGAGATGGCACAAAGCGGGGTTCAACCCAACTGAAGCAAAAAGATGGGTAGAAGAAGGCTTCTTCTCCCACGCAGCAGTGCACTGGAAAGAAGCTGAGATACCCCTTGAATGGGCAACACCCATGAGAAACATGGGAGCACAAAACGCAGCCACCAAAGAGTGGATGACACTTTTGAACCACCAGGCGGAAGTCATACAGGCGGCCAAAGCCAAATTCCCCCTCATAGCGGCAAAAGAATGGACAGCCGCGGGATTCAACCTATACAAAGCAACGGAGTACTTCCTCGCCTTTGTACTGGTTAAATATACCAAAGAACTTAAAAAACTGAACATGCCAGCAGATAAGTTAACACCTTTTTTTGACCTTTTTTCTAGAGAAGGCACAGCCATGGAATGGGCAGCCAGCGGTTTTTCAGTTGATCAAGCCAAAACTTGGAGAGCAATGGCTTTCCTCCCAAACGATGCAGTTGAATGGGGGAACCAAGGCTTCACCCCCAAGGACGCGAGGAGATGGGCCTTTGTTGGCATCAGCCCGGAAGCTACCAGAGCCCTCAAAGAGGCTAGATGGAATCCGGACAATGTCCACCTCTGGGGACCCTTTAAAGACTGGACACCCAATACGGCTACTGAGTGGAAATCCAATGGGTACACCCCCGACGAAATGAAATACTGGCTGAAACGTAATCTTGGCATTCCAGAAGCCATAGCGTGGCAAGCAGTAGGCGTAACCACCCAACTCCACACTACGCTGAATGACAAAAAGATCTCCCTAGAAGAATGGGAGCTATGGCGGCACACCACTTCCCTTGCAGAAGCAGTGGAATGGATTGCAACGGGTTTTAACCCAACCACCGCGGATGAATGGATGAGCCACAAGATTGCTCCACACAAGGCAGCTTTCCTCAAAGGGAAGCTCCCTCCTGAGGAAGCGAAGACCTGGCTCAAGGAAAACATCCCAGCAGAACAAATCCTACAATGAAAGAGCCTTCTCCCAGACCCAATGGCAGCGGGCGCGTTTTTGGCCAACAACTTCACACCCGAGAAGGCAACAGAGTGGTACAATATGGGAGCGAGCGCACAAGAGGCTGCCATTTTCTCATCAGGAGGATGGAACCCAGCCACAGTGACATATGGCTTCACATAAACCGCATCAAATACAGTGACATCAACAACTACGTCCACCAAACCATCAGCCCCGCAGAAGCTCTTACATGGAAAAACAATGGTTTCTCCGCAAAAGCAGCGATCTAATGGTCAACTATCCTGGTCCAGGATGAACTCGCGGAATCACTCAAAGACCTAAAGATCAGCGCAACCCAGGTAAATGAATTCCTCAGCCAAGAATATACACTGGACGAGGCCATTGAGCTGATAATAAAGAAAACCCCCCTGAAGAAAGCTCCTCCGCCCAAAGCAACCAACAAAGAAAACAACATGTTGTACAGCGACAGGGTAAGAAAGGGAATGGAGACAATGGTAAATAAGAATTGTTTCATCCCATTTGAAGAATTCCTAAGAGAACACACTGCTCAAGGAAGCCCCTTTAAAACCACACCCCAATCCCAAATAAACAACGCAATCAGAATCCATGTCAATAACATAGCCACAGGGTCAATAAAAAAAGGCAAAGACACCATATACGAAACTTTGGATCAACATTTCCCAAAGTACAAGATTGATAGCCACTGGTTGGTGGTGGAAGGATATCTTGACATAGGCTTTGAATCCACTCAAGAACGAGATGAAGCCCTAGCCATTGAAATTTATTACAATGATATACCCCTGAAAATAGAACCCACCCAATACGCTAAACAAAGAGCAAAATGGGTAACATTTTCCAACCTACCCACAAATCGAGACCATATATGGGTTCAGGAAGCCATAACCACGGGACTAGCATACTACAGAGATATTGCAGAAGTGATGATTGAGGGTGCAAACCTGGCAAAATGCATGCGCCCAAAGGTAATTCACATTTTACTAGATATGGCCCCCATTGTAAAGAGCAGAGGAATATCCATCCCAAGATTCATCAGACTCCCAGGGTGCGGAGACACGGTAACATATGTTGAACCAGAGACCGAACACCCAGTTTGCAGATTCTGCTTCCAGATGGGCCATACAGCGTACAACTGCCCCCACAGAAAAGGGGTCCCCAACTACGCAATAGACCAAGACAAAGAGAATGGTGTAACAAAGGTCAATAATAAAGTTTTCCTAAGACCCAAACCAAAGTGGTGGCTTCCCCCAACAGTAAACGAGATTTTGGATATGAAAGCAATCCAGAAAACCATGCAGACACGCCACAAGGAAGACAGAGCCAGAGTGGAAGCTCTGTCAAATAAAGACAGCTGAAGACCACCTTGACCCATCCCCCCGGCCACAGTATAAATGGACGAGGAACCCCCGGTAAAGGACCGCACTGTACACCCTGACTCAGACAACTGGAAAAAAGCTAACCAAAAAACCCAAGACCCGTCAAAAAAACGAAAACTGCAGAAGGCCCACAACCCAGACCCCAAACCGAGCTCAACCCCCACACAATCTACACCAACATTAAAGGTAAACAACCAACCTAACCCAAACCACCAAAGGAAAGGGAACCCTATCCCTATACCTGGGGAGGACCACAGTATGAACACAGACTTTAATGCAACCCAGTTCCCCTCATACAAAAAGTTCAACCCCCCGCCCAACCCACACCAATCTCAACTCAAGGCATACATTGTAGTTTCTGGAACCCTAAAAACAACAATAATCCTCATACCTGTGGGTCGGGCAAACAATTATAATGTTCATTGGAACCATCAACGCGTGAAGTATGGGAAACTGAGCAACACGTGCAAGGAAACTGCATCACTACAAAAGACAAAAAATATAGACATACTAATTATCTCTGAAATTCAGGGATTCAACACAACCAAATCACCCCTCTAAACACAGACCCCCAAGCCCACCCATGGTCACAACAGGCAAATTTAAAATCCCTATGGGGAAAACATGTTGCCATCGTAGCCCTCAAACCCAACATCAAACTAGATTCCATAGAAAGCCACAAGGATGAAAGAATCCTTATTGCCTTTGCTACTAACAATCTAACTAAATAAAAGCTTCACATTATTGGGGCATACATCTCCCCCAATTCAAAGAGAGTAAATCACAATGGGAAACTCTAAAGAAAATACACATTACAAACTTAACTGTATTGGTGGGTGGCTTCAATACCTGGACCGACAAACTTAGAGACACTTCCCCGGTCAAAGACAGACCTCACCATAAAGGAGCCACAATGCTCCAATATATGGCATCAAAGGACTTATCTTCACTCTAGACAATGAAGAAGAGGGCCCAGCAACTCTGACCTAATGGGAATATGACATTGATGATATACCCCTGAAAGGTAGCAGACCTGATTACATCCTGGTAGCCGGAGCCCTTGCCCACATCACGTCGAGATCCCTGATCATAACATCATCGGTCAGTGACCACATGATTGTTGTAGTCAAGATTGCCAAGCCAAGAAAACAACGTAAACACACCTGGTCCATAATGCCCGCAACTATGAGGAACATTGAATGGGTGAGATTCATGGAGAAAACACTCCCAAAACTTATCAAATCTCTTCACCTAACTGAAAAAAATACATCTATAAGATGGAATAAAATAAAAGAACTCATAAAAAACACACAACTGAGCACAAAAAAATGGTTTGCATCACAAAATAAAAAGAAAAGAGATGCAGAAGAAAAAAATAAAAGATATATCCAATAAAAACCCATCTGAAGATGAAAATAAAAAAATGGTTTCCAGAATTCCAAGAAGCAAATAAAACACTAAGAAAAATACAAAGACAGGAAGAAGCCATAACACATACTAACACAGCTTTCAAGTTTCAATGCCTACTAGGATCTACTACAAAAGGAGGTTTGGCTGAACTCAAGTTCACAAAACTTCACACTAACATCTCAGAACTGTACGACTCTGAAGGCGTAGCCAGATCAGAGACCCAGGAGTTGGAGGAGATCACTACATCCTTCTACAAAGAACTCTTCTCGGCGAGCCAAACTAAACCCAAATCAAAGTCAAAACTCTTTGAAATGGCCAAACCCAATGCTCAAGCTCAGAGGTGGTCTATATGACTCACCCCATCACCCACAGGGAAGTGAAACAAGCACTGAAAGACGCTCCAAAAGGGAAGTCTCCAGGCCCTGACACAATCCCGGTGGATGTATATAAACACCTATCTGACATGATCATTGATGAACTAGTGGAACTTTTCAATTACTGCCTAACAAGTGGTGAACAAATCCCAAGAGGGAATCTTGTTAGCGTATGTTTAATCTTTAAAAAGGGAGACCCTAAAAATCTAAAAAACTGGAGACCAATTAGCTTATCCAACGCCAATTACAAGCTCCTAACTAGAATTCTATATGATAGAATGATGAAACTTGCTCCCAAGATCATTCACAAAGACCATAAGGGTTTCATCAAAAAATGGTCCATCTGGGAAAACATTGAGACAGTTCACAACATCCTCCAACGCCCCAAAGATAAACCCAAAGGCATCCTCATGTTCCTCAACATGGAGAAAGTGTACAATAGAGTGGACTGGGGATATCTGAAGGATGCTCTCTGACTAGTGAGAATCCTGGAAAATTTATAACATGGATCACAACCCTATATAGAGACTTATTGGCACAAATAGTAATCAATGGAGAATTAACTCCTCTGATAGAAGTTAAACAAGGCCTCTGTCAATGAGACCTTATGTCCACTATCTTGTTTAACTTTGCCTCCAACATCATACTTGCAGCTTCTGACAACCTCATAAGTGGTATACCGCACCTGGGACAGAGACCTCTGAAAGCGATGGCTTTTGCAGACAACACGGTCTTTGGACTGACATCAGAACAAGACTTGCTAGCCTTCTCAGAAATAATAACCCTATACAAAGAAGCCTCTAATGCCAAAGTCAATACAGACAAAACTATTGTAATCAAACTAAAGGACAGCCTACTACTCCCCCCAAAAGGCTACTCTTTGGACAATGAATCATTAGTATTCTGACACCTTGGAGTACTTTTTTTGAGAACAGGAATGACACTCCACAAGAACAAAGCAAAAATAATTGCAGATCTGGTAAACCAAATGGGAAAGTGGAGGCACAAACTGTTGAACATGAAAACAAAAATCCAAGCTCTCAACGTCTTCATTTACTCCAAACTTTGGTACCTGGCACACCTGATCCCCTTCTCAAAATCATTTGAAAAAAAGTAGATACACTAGCTAGAACTTTCCTCTGGGGCAAAGCGTCAGCCGCCCCAATCAAACTGGAGTACTTATAGTCTCCAAAGAAGTCAGGGAGTATGAGACTCCTCCTAACTGCTGACAAAGCCCACCAGATATGGTCAAAAGGATTTCTGGATGCAATCAAAGCAAGGGAAAAATCTCCGGCTCTGGGAAGAGCGACTAACTGGATATCCTCAATGAACGCTTTGTCACCAGTCACAGCCAACTACCTAATGATTTGGATGCTGGCCCACCTGGGACTGAGAGCAAACCAAAAATAAAGAAAATTTCTGGGAAGAATTGTGGAGAGCAGTAAAAAAATCTGAATGGCGAGTTACAGAAGATTTATCTGATGAAACTAGAGATAAGATAAATGCCCTAAAAATCAAACTTGACTCAACAACGTCCCAAGGTTCAAAACAACTTCTGATGACAGAAATACTCACCCTACAATACCCAACGTCATGGAAGGGAATCCAAACTGGCTCCAAAACATTCAAGGAAGTACAGAAACATATCCCACAAAGGGAGAGACCAAAACTAATAAGGAGCTGGACCAAAGAAGGTCAAGACGTGCCCATTCCACTCCAAGATCTGATAGAAATGATGAACTCAAAACTAGTGGGTACCTCACAGAGAGCAACCACCTGGCAAGTAATAAACAGAGCGTACAGAATGGATGAACAATGTGGCCCCTCCTACCTGTATAGAGGCTGCAATCTGTGCGGCAACAATATGGCGGGCATCACTCATAGATACTTTACCTGCCCCAAATCCAAAGCCATCTGGAAAGAGATATATTAGAGCCTGGATATTAGAAACCTCATTTGGGATCATCCAAGCTGTGACCTCTTCTTTCAAGAATCCCTGCCCAACGCCCCCCTCAACTCAAAGCCATACTGTTTCACAAAGCCCTATGGCAAATACACTTGACAAGAAAGGCTAAAGTGATCAATAATTGCTCTATCATAGCAAAGCTGTCATGCCTGGGCTTTATGGCCCAAGTAGACAGAACCCTGGAGAGGATTTCCAAGTTTGGAAAGATTATCCCAGGCGGCAAACACCAAATTGCTAACTTGTCAAAAATCAAAAGTAACCTTTTACTGGACTACACTACTGGCTGCCTGGCGTTTAGTTGGTCCCCGGCTCCCAATTCTTACCAAGAATGAGTCATTTTTACAGCAGGCGCTCCATGAGGATACCCCTCACATACCCCCAATAAAGAAATTTTTTGGTTTAAAAAAAATTGGCCAAGCGGTTAAGGCGTGAGCCTAGAAAGCTCATGGAGTTTCCCCGCGCAGGTTCAAATCCTGCAGGTGTCATAATTTTTTTTTTGGAAAATAGTACCCTACTTTTTATATTTTTGCTGGAAATATATTTCAGCCACTATATCTACACTGTTATCATAGGGTGAAACTTTATTGTTACTTGATTATAAATGATTTATTATTTTAATGGCAGGTGAAAAGTTAAATTTAAAAGATCAATTGGTTTTTATATAAGTGGCTTTAGCTCCCAGCAATGGATGTAAACCAATATCTTTAATAGATCCACTTGATTTGTTCTTTAAGGCACAATTGCTATCACCAGCTTGCTTTAAAAACAAGAAATGTTGGATTGGTAGCTAAAATATCTTTATAGGCCTATTCATCTTATAAATTTATGAAAAACATAATATTTTATTTCTCTTTTAAATAAATGAAATTTCAAAACAGCAGGGCCAACCCCCTATCAAGGTTTTAAGTCAAAAAAAAACATGCAACTTAATTTGATCTGTCCAAGACTCATCTCCAGTACATATCAATCTGAGTCAACAGGATGTGACACCACTGCTAATAGTTTCATGTATGAAGTGAAGCTCATTTCCCCTAGAATGGCACCTCTCATAGTAGGACAAATATTCACCCCCAAAAGCATCAAATTCAAGATATATAGTTCTTCATTTCAAAATGAAACCATTATACAGCTCAATATCATTTCCTACTTCTATAAATTTGTTAAGTAATACAGTCACAGTAGTTTTAGAAGCTATGACAACAACCAAAAATACCTCAGATTTAAACAAAATGGCTTCAGATTTAAGCAAATCCAACTATCAGGTTAAAATATACACTCTGTTAACAGGGATTTTTGGTGTTAATGGGCAAAATGGGTCTACACAGCAAAGAAGTGCTCACACGCAAAGGAAATCTATTCAAAATAAAATCCAAAATACATTGATTCACAAACAAAATGCTGTGAGTTGACTTTTGGTATACATATGCTTACTATGTGAATTGGTGACAAAATACACCCAAGCGCAGTGAGTCAAAACTCAATTCACAAAAAAAACACAATAGCAACTCACTATGTAAACAAAATCACTCACTCACTGTGTGCAATGGATTGTAATCAAGAATGATACCAAGGTATCTAAAATAGGGCACACAATCTGAAACACAAATTTTAAAAATAGTGTGTTGGGTGTTTGAATTTGACAGTAAAATCTGGGAAAATGGGTGGATTTTTTTGAGTATTCTAAAATGGGCGTTGTAAAATCAAAAACAACTAATTAAGAAACAAAAAATCTATAATTGGGATATTGGGGGGAAATATCAATTAAATGTCCATATTCAGATAAAAGCAAAAATTAAAATTAGGGAGTAACTTAATTGAAATTTATTTAATATTTTATTAAATTCTCAAAATGGAAGAAACACAGCAACAGAGTACCAATGTACCATTGTGTGCCACAGTTGCAGTTGCCCCTGCAGGTCAAAGGACAGAGTTAATGCAACCCAAATGCCTACTCAGGAAGGAGACAGGAGAGGAGAGTTCAATAGTGACACTGCACTAACACAGCTGGTTCAAGGAGCACAAGCTGCTAGGGTGCAGAGCATCAACCCTTGGGTCCCAAAGCTGACCCAGAAGCCTACCAAGGTCACCACTACAAAGAAAGTTAGAAACAAGGAGGTAGAACTTACTTTGTATGTGTTCAACATTGTGTATCGGCAAGAGTCAGTCCTGTCAGCCATGCTGGAGAAGATGAAGCCTGTAATTGATACTAGCTACAAGCCTTACGTCAGTGATGACAATCAGGAAGAGGACAAGGAGCCTGAGTTCTTCAGAACTGACAAGGGACAGTTGGGTCATTATTTGTTAGATTAATCTGTTTCCTATTAACTGTGCTACTTTACACTTTAAAATTTTGTTTTGATTTTCTTATCAATAAATTTAAATAATTACAACAATTTTATCAAAATAAATCTTATTTAATACTTATAATATAAAAACCTATATTAAGTTAATTATTTTCTACTTATAGCTAAATTAAACTGTATTAAAAGCTAGTAACAATCTTATTTCAGATACCATTATTTCTTGAAAGCTGATTGGTACAAAATGACATCATTCTAAAAAGAGTAACATAAAAATACAATAAAAACTGATATGATGCTTTTTGTTGGAAATTAAATTGTTGCCTAAAATCTTAGCTTTTTTAAAAATATTTAATTTAAAATATAATAATTTTTGAATCCCTCTTTTTAAAAAGAGGGCAGATAGCTTTTTTGCATATTTAATAAATAAATATTAAATAGTTTTGGATTTGATTTATAAAAAATCTAGTAAAAAGTTAAAAAACTAAAACTAAAATTAAAACTAAACTTTTATTGAAATTTCAGTGATCTCATTTAGCATAAGTAGTTTATTCTTAAGTTAGATTTTTATAGAAAATATATAATAAGAACTTATAAAAGAGTAAAAGTTTTTCTTTTCAAATTCTCACGTATTTAATATTAATAAATTAGCTTTATACAACTATTTAATAAAATTATATTTTTATACTGTATGCTAGAGATAATATGTATAAGAAATTCAAACATAAAAAAGAATGTATCAAAATCTTGCTTTATTTAATTAAATTTTATAAAGGTTAAACTTTATTTAAAATAAATGAAAAATGATCTTAGTCATTGTATCTATAAAAATAAGATACAACTTTAATTATACAAGCAAATATTTATATGTGATTAAAAATAACATTTTTGTTTTGATAGATTTAAGATATATAAAGTTCATTTTTTAAGAACTGTTAAAGGTTATAATAAAATTAAGTTTATTTATAAAAAGATTTTTGAGTTGGTTACTAAAAGTAAGCTAAATAATGGTTTATACTTTAAATTTAGTTTACTAATTAAAATATCATACTTTAAGAGTTAATTAGCATATTTTATTTCAAATATAATTTTATAAGCTTACATTCAAAGCCACTTCAAGATACTAAATTGGTATTAAAATATAAAGTTTCAGTACAATCCCAAAAGCTGAGATTGAGGGCTTTCTAATGATACTATTTTGAGCAAGATTGAAGTACTATTTGCCGAAATATCAACAGTTAACCAGAATATAAAAAGGGGTAAATAAACAATGATATCAGACTTCAGGGGTGATATTGATAAATTAAGGAGATCAGTTGGGGGTTAGTTGGGGATTTATGTCTGTAGTGCAAAAGCTCAGCTAACATGGTATTTAAACAGCTCAACTTTACAGAAATTTACTTTACAATCCACACCTTTACTCCTCTCTGATAACTGCACATCTATTTCCAAGCAAGCACTTCCTGAACCAAGCCAAGGAACCCAACCACTATCATTATGGAACCTATCAAGTTTGCACCTAAGATGACACCCTTCTTCTCACTGGGGGCTTCTACTAAGAGAGAAAGAATCTCTATGCTTAAACAAGCATTCCTTTTTACTGCTGGCAGTGATCTTAACAGCTTTGTTGAGTATTTTTTTTTATTAAAAACAGAGTTTGGAAAAAGTACCTTCTTACCTGTCATACAAAATTCTAAGACAGATGATTTCCTTAACAACTTAAAGGAATTGATGTCAGAGTCCCCTACTAAGCACCTTCCTTCCCTAAGAGCATTGGTTACATCAAGCTGCAGTCTGAAAGAGCTTTGGGATTGTGGATTTAAAATGTCAAAAAATGAGTATTCATATTATAAAAAAATAAAAAATGCTAAAAAAGCATCATTGAATTCAAAAAATAAAAAAGGAAAAAATGATTCAGTAAAAAAAGAAAACATAAAAATATTTTAAAACATATATTAAAAAATTCAGTTCCAACTAGCCAATTCACTAAAAAATCCCCTGGATTGATTTATGAAGAATTACAAAAAGAATTGAGTGAATACTCAACTAAAATACTTCTTATTGAAAACAAAAAAAGAAATTTATGAAGATATGAAAATAAAAAACAATATTTCTATTTCACTTTCCACTTTCTATAAGCTTATTCATAATAATATAATTAAAAGAAAAAAGCAAACTGATATGTGTAACATTTGCAACTTAAAAAAATCATTAAAAATGAAGAAAAAGGATTTGAGTATAAAGGAGTTGCCATTGCCTAAATCTACTAAAGAAAATTTGGAATCTATTGACCTACATGAAAATTTTTATAAGAATCAAAATAAAGAATATATTAGTGATATAAATAATCTTGATAATAATTCATGTGTTATAGTAATAGACTATAAAGAAAACTTTAAAACAGGTGGGGGTCCTATAGAGACAAATAATTGTTTTTATGAGAAAATACCTATTTCTTTATTAGGATTTGCAATTGTTTTTAAAGAAAATGAAAATTAAATATGAGTATCATAACTTTTTATCTGAAATTTTATCTCATGACTCTTTGTTTTCAGGTCAGTGTTTGATAAGTCTGCTTAAAAATAATAAATTTAAGAATATTAAAAATATTAAAGTTTGGACTGATAATGGTAATCATTTCAGATCTTATGAATTCTTATATTATCTTTTTAAAGAGGTACCTAAAATTATAAAAGGAACAATTAAGTTTAATATATTTGTTAAGTGTCATGGAAAAAGTATTGTTGATGATCATTTTGGTGTATTATCTAAAATATTCAAACAAAAGGAAAATGAGATGTATATAAAAAATATAAATGATCTCAAAATAGTTTTTGAGAGAGAGGAAGAAAGAAAGGGTTTATATGAGACACTTATAAATAATTCAGATGTTTCTCAAAAAACCTTTTTTCACATCTATGATAGAAAATCTAGGCCTAAAAAAAGCTGGCTTGAAGTCAAAGCATTTTATGTTAATCTTTCATATTTAATGAAATATGGTGAGCTGTATGTTTCACCTTTGACATTTGAGGATGTTAAGGAGTACTCCAAAATAAAATATTGTGCAAAGTTCTGCACAGATGACAGAGAAACAAAGAGAGCTGATACTACTAAAGGATTAGTAGGACATGTTCATGAAGTTGGACACATAACAAAAACTTATATTTAACATAGGGTAAATAGTCTTTTAAATACAACAACTTTTTTTCTAAAAATAACTAAGAAATTAATTATATGAGCCAAAGATAGGGTAATAGCAATTATAGCTTTGGGGCTACTATTACTCTCCTATGCAACTCATATATTTGATTCTTGGCTTATTAAAATAGAAAAAGAGTTTTAGCAAAAAATACAGTTAATAGAAATAAGATTTATTTTTATTATTTGTATATTTTACACTCTTAAACTTTACTTCAGTAAACTAAGCATTATATTAATGTTCAAAAAACTTAAGTTTACAACTTAAATGATACCAAAGAAGTTAAAAGGCTTTGAAATTCTTAAGCTGGCGCCTTGGCTTAATCTAACAAATAATGACCCAGTTGGTGCTCAAAAAGGTTCCTGCGTTTTACATCAAGGTGTCTGTTGTAAAATATGCAGCCTGGGTGCTGATTTCTACAAATAGTTAGTCTACTACTTCTTTATTTAATACTATACCTGTTGTGGTATAGTGACAGCCTGGGTAAGGACAGAAGAATATAAGAAGATAATAAGACAAAACTAGTGTTTATTATGATAGTGTTGCACTTATATAGTGGGAGGCAGGGGAATTTCCACCAGGGGAAGGGAGGCACAGACAGAAGGATTTTTAAATGGAGGAGAGTGGATTGATACAGCAGAAAGTCCCGCACGAGAGAACAACCGGTTTCACGCGGCTTTCCTTAAGGAGGAAGATGTAAATAACTTTGTTGTTCTATAATTAACCTCAGAAGTAAAGCCCATGCCTTATGTGCATTCAAAAGGCGCTTTGAACACCCATTTTAGAGGCGTTTTAAACGTCTTTATCCTTAGTAAAATCAAGACACAATAAAGCAATCATGCAACCTTTCTGTTGCTCAATTCCTAGATAGAAAACTTAATGTCTAATCCATTAAATCTGCAACAGTGCCCATGCCCTGTGTTGTGCCTAATGCCAACAAGTCAATCCCCACCACTAAAAAGCCCGCCCAGAAGCTCATCCCTGACATTAAACACATCATCTTGCTTAAGCTAATGCGTGAATTGGGTGATTACAAGGCAGCTGCAGCCCTTGTTGGAGTGGATCCCAAGTACGCCTCCAAGACCTTCAACAAGTTCATTAACACAGGTTGAGTCCTTGCCGCGGAGAAATCCATGCGCGTTTCCACCATGCTCACCAAGGAGCACAACTGGGCAATTTGCCAGTGAATCACCTGGGACTGCCATCTTGAACTGGCAAATATACAGGCAATGATCAAGTCCACTTTTGGGGTTGAGGCTTCCATTTCCTTTTACTACCATCTGCTGAAGAAGATGCACTTTTTCTAGAAAAAGCTTGGAGTAACTCCGTACAATTGGAATAGCCCAACCAACATTGACATTCAGAAAAAATACACAGATGTGTACACTGCCCTCAAAGCCAAGGGGATGGTCAAATTCTATTACATTGATAAATCAGCATTTGCCTTGTCTATGCGGAATGCATATGGGTATGTCCCAAAAGGCTCAAATAACAGGATACTCAGTGTGCGGCAGTCTGCGCCACAGCCTACTCAATGGTAGCTCTCCTTGGTCCAAAGGGGGTTGAGCTGTATCAAATGATTTTGGGTTCTCACAACAGCCATACCTTCTTGTCATTCCTCCAATTGGTTCAGGAAAACCTGAGGCACACAAGCCCGGGCTTCACCAACGTCATTATGTTGGACAACATTGGTCTCCACAAGGGGGCTGACATTCTAGAGGAATTTCCAATGATTGACACCAACAGCGCAGTGGGCTCCCAGCAATTGGCCACAGAAAATTTGTGCCTTCTCTTTCTCCCTGCTTATTTGCCCTTCCTAAATCCCATTGAGGAAGTCTTTGGGTGGCTCAAGCAAGTCGTCAAGCGAGGAACCCCAAATGGGACCAAGGACCTCTTTAATTTGCTGCAGGCTGGGATCCACACCCTCCCAGCTGAGACTGTGGCCAAATTCTATGGCCACGCTGATTCATTCATTCATCCCTGCCTGCTTTGATAAACAGCCAATCAATTAAAGGCTTAGCTTGTCCAACTTTTTTATATTTTCTAATTTACCATTTAAGATTTATTAATTATCATTTTATATTTAGAAGCTTCTAAGCCCACAATCACATTCAGCAGGACCATCAATGAAGGTATATAATTTATTCATTTTATATTAATTTTTTTTATTATGGCATCCGAGGTTATCCTAAACACTTGATACTGGATTACGCAAATATAATAATATCACTTTTTTCAAAAAAATATAAAAATCAAATTAAAAAAATTTAAATGTAAAGTGTACACAATAGAAGTAAATTTTATTAAAGCAAATATATTTATGCTTATATGATGACTGTCTCTGGGATTTATTTTGCAAAACTTGTTTGCCAAATAATAATAATAATAAATATATATTTTTTTTAAAAAAGCAAAGTTTAAAAGTGTAGCTTATATTGAGGAAGGAGATTTTTATTGAGGTTGCCTGTAGTGGGTTTAGCGGTATGTACCCATCTATGTAATGGAGGTAGCACACAGTTTCCACTGCCACACTGTGAACAGTGGATACACCCTGCTGGAAGTATTCTTGGCGGCTAGTAAAAGGGAGGATAGTGAGGTGGGAATGGAGCAGCAGCTTTTCTGGCGGGGCTGCAAACCCGTAGATGCCAGCCAGGACCAGGGCGTCCTGGATAACATGGTCAACTGAGTTGTAACCCAGGGGATTTTCTTCCCATCCAGGGAGAGCATGGCCTTGTCAATCCCTAGGAGGACCCTGTCAAGGTCCTCTATGGACGCACTCATCCCAAAGCAAAAGAGATACCCCAGGTAAACCACCAGATGAAGCCTTTGCCCAGCAAAGGCTTCAGTAAACTTGCACAATTTATTAAAAACAGCACTGATCTTCTTCTTGTGCTTTGTCTTGGAAAACATGAGCTCAATTGCTGGAGGGACCCCTGTCTTGTTGGCACTCCAGACCAGCCCAAACTCACCCAGGAGGATCTTGGTCTTCTTTACAGCTGTTGCGTCTGCAACAGCCAATTTACCCACCACACGCCCAAAGTTTCCCAACAGGTAATATAGGGTGTGCTCCACCAGGAAGCAGAAGCAAGCAGCCGTGTGTGCCTGTCCCATCTCTGGTATATTCTTGAATGGGAGCATTTCCAGGACGTCCCAAACAAGCTCAATGAAGTTTTCACAGTAAACTCCACTGAGGACCACTGGGTCCAGGCAGACCAGTTGGGCATCCTTGTAGGCAGCAACTGCCCACTTGGATGCCCCCTCAGTATGTGAAAGCCCAGAAAATGCCTCCCTGGACATTGGGAAGGTACTGTGGATCTTATCCTTGAGCTCTCACAAGACAGGGGGGGGACAGAAATAGCTTCCTTGCCACATGATTGGCTTAATTGGCGTAAAAGGTGGGGGGGGACAAAGGGGACCAGGACCCAGTGGAGTTCACTGTCTACAATTTCTAAATTTTTTTAAGTATTTAGAAATTTTTATTAAATTATTTTTTAGGTCACCTTCACAAGTTTCCTCTTTTCCTGTGGCTTTGGAAGGCTTTGCCATTCTTGGCGCAAGCAGTTGTGCCGGCAATTTGGTGTTTTTGGTTCTTGCGCGCTTTGCAGGTTTGAGATGGGTATACATCTCAGGGTCGTTGACCCAGACAGACAGCGCAGAGAGGTCAAAAGACTTGAATTTGAGGCCTTCTACCACAGTTTTCTGGACATTTAATATGCGTTTGATGGTTGCTTTGGATGTGTCTGGCATCTTGGTCATGAGTGCCTTGGCAGACACCTTTTTGATTTTGTCCCCTGTAAGGACGGCAGCTTTCACTTTTGCCTTGACCTTGCAGTCAATATCTTTAATTTTGGCAATTGCCAAGCCAAGGTCTTTGAGTAGTTTTTCAAGTTCTCTCATTTGATTTTTTTACTAACCTTTCCATATCTTTTTATAGATTTCATCCCAATAAACTCTGTGTTATTCTGATACTATTGCCTCTTTGTTTATCCCTGTTTATTTTCCCATTTATTACATTATCCCATTTTTTTACCCATTGTGTATATGTTTTACGCTCAACTCAATATGTGTTGTTTGCTTTGTATTGGAATTGTTTCCTTAATTGCCATACTATTTTTGGCACTTTGATTGCCCCTTGTGAAAATATTAACAACAATTTGGTGAGCAGCTAAATTTGAATTAGAAAATTATAGGTTAATTGTGTTTAGATAAAGTTGTTACTGATCCAAATTCAAAACCTTAATGATAAAATTTAAGCCAATCAGGAGCCAAGTGATAAAGTGATTGTTGTGACATAAAGGGTCATTCAATAATTCTTTGGTGCATGTGCACTAATTAATATGATTGACTGGTTATTTTTCCATTGTGCGCCATTGCTGCTGTGGCAAGTTGTTGGTGGACTAGTGCTAACCCAGCAGCTGATTGGGCACTAGTCCACCAACAACTTGCCACAGCAGCAATGTTGCTCAATGGAAAACAACCAGCCAATCATATTAATTAGCGCACATGCACCAAAGAATTATTGAATGATCCTTTATGTCACAACAAGTACTTTATCACTTGGCTCCTGATTGGCTTAAAGTTTATCATTAAGGTTTTGAATTCAGATCAGTAATGTCAAGTTTATACTTCTGGGAAGTATAATAAATGAAATAAAGGGGAAGATTAAGAAGAGAAAGATACTTTATTGAATATGAATATAGGCTAATATATAGTATCATGACAAGCCACATGTTGTCTGTGTACGTCATGTAGGTCATGGGGCTTATCTGAGTAATGTTTCTCTTGAGTCACAAGGTTTAATCAAATTGTGTTCCATTTAGGACCTGGATTGCGTGATCCCTGTCATAGATGGTTAACTGATAATGGTGCCACTGGTTTATTGGCTAGGCAGTGAACCACTTGGTGAGCTGCTTGGTGATTTACTTGGGGCATTAATTCCCTGAGAGGGAGTACTTGAAGATGTTGCAACAGAATTTATATTAAATTACAATAGATTTGGATCCACTTTGATTTTGTTTTTAGACTGAGTTCATGCGTTCTAAACTGACTGATATATATTTATCTCAACAGGTTTGAAAACTACTGTATACTAAAAAAGCCGTCAATCCAAAAGGGGGTGATATGTTGATGGGATTCAGGTATAGTGTGAATGGAAAATAACTAACTGAGAGATTGTCACCTAAAATTGACTATACTCTTAATTTGGGAATATTACCTGTATTTTGACACTTACAGCATAATGCCTCATGTTGTTAGATACATCATGGGCAGCTCTATGAGCGCTTCCTGTGTGCTGTAAGAGACATTTTCAGGCAAGATGTCAATCTGAGTTGTAACACTGCAATTTTTTTTAAATCTGAACTGTTATAATGAAAATTATTAAAATTTAATTCAGATTTATACTGACTTATCAATAAGTTTATTAGTTTTTTGGTGAGTCCTGGGCCATTTCACCTACTTAAAAATTCTTTAAACTTTAAATAAAAAGGCTTTCTTATAATTAAAAAGTAAACATATAGCTTGTTCATTAATTTAAATAATAAATGTGTTACAACATTCACAGGGTTTTAAACCTTTTAAGATAAACAAAAATTGTTCAGTTCAGAACAAATGAGTTCAGTTGCACAATAAATTTCAACTGTAATCAGTGTGAAGGTGTTAAAGTAAAATGATAAGCTGCATAAATAAGGACAAACAATGAGGGTATAGTAAACAAATTGTGAGTTGCTTGAGCAACAGGAGACTAAATTGTGATGACTGTCACAAGTGTCAAATTCCTGCTATCAATTAGCAAGGAAAAATCCCAATTAAAAGATTCAAATCCTGGGACCCTGCAGGCCACCAGCCTGCGGGCCCAGCCACCTGCGTTTTTCTGTACTCAAATAAGAAATAGATTCAACTTTGGAGAAGCCCCCAAAACCCACCAGTGTAGCACCTTTCATGATTAAACCCTTCCCTCTGAGGGATCCTCTTAGCCTAGCCAATATGAGCGCCAATCCAAGCAATATTCCTATAATAACTTGGGCCACCACCAATGGAGTACTGCAGAAATTTTCCCAAAAACAAGGGCCGCCAAATGATGAAAAATCCCATGTCTCAAAGAAGAAAATCAAGATTCCCTGTCCCAGCCCAGCTAATTATGAATTGTCTACATTGGATGCCACCAAGGATTTCTAAACCCTGGTAAATGCTACCACCTGGCCCATAAGAATTTGCAAAAGTTTTCACAGTTTTGATGAGCACACTTATACCCAGGATATTATGGGAAGATGCTCATTGCCATTCTTACAATAAAGGGTCATGAACCTTTGGTTCACACAGGGTTTACCCTACCTCATTTTAGCACTTTACCATTTTCATTTTGATCTTTTTGTGTCTGTCCCTGCTTCCCACCAAGCCCAAGAAAACACAGACCAACCACACAAATTATTCTGTATCCAGGAGTTCCCTACAGCCTGGTCCATTTTAAAGAGTATCCTCCAAACTCAGCCTACTTGGAGTTTACATTAGAGAAGATCCTGATTTACAACCAGAAGCCCGTACCAGAGAAACAGAGCTTATTGGTTGTGAAGGAACTTGGATCACCAAACAAACTGTGCTATTTTGTAACAAATATAACTACCTGCCCACATATTTGGTACCCCCCTTGATCCTGCAGCCTGACTGCCCACAAGAATCTGTTGCTACTAGTGAGTCCACCTCCACCCAGATATCTGGAGTCATGTAAATCACTCTAACTGACTTATCAATTCTATGGTGCCCTCCAGCAGACCCTGGGGCATCATTGGAAAATCACTATCCTACATTGTAAAGTTAGCCCCCATCCTGTGATGGGCCCTTCCTTCTGGGCCTGTGGGTTATCTGCCTGCAAGTTCTCAGGAATCAACTATAGGATGGATCCCTTTCAATGACAGCTTTAACATCTTAGAACCAGAATTTTTATAGCAGAAGATGGATAGAGAAATTTTTGAGGCAAGAGTGATTTTCAGGGGTAAATCAGAATATGAATCCAATGGGTAGAGAATGTAGAGCGCAGGCCAAGGAGAGGTTAAAAAATTAACAGCTGCTTTGATCATTACAGAGGACAACTTTTTGAGAGCAGGGGAGACAGCCCCAGTAGAGCAATCATCACTTTGTAAAACTTTCATTATTTGAAGGTAAATAAGCTATCTAGAAACAAGTTTCTAGAGAGAAATAAGGGAAATTTTAAGAGAGTTTAGGATAGGGGTGGGAGAGATTCCACGGCTTCTGATTGGCCAGGCTGAATATTTTCTTCAGTTGAAGGGCAAGCATTAGAAATTGACTTGATGACATCATAATTCAAAAAAATTAGCATTCAGCAAGTCAAGTGCTACCATCCCCAAATAATGTATAACATGTGATGTTCTTGTCATAATTATTTGGGGAAAAATAAGGCAAGTCCAGATTTTCCAGGGCTATTTGGGCAACCCCTGCTTTGACTCATTTTCTGTCAAAGACAGCATTCAAGTTGTCTATTTATTTCAAGAGCTTAGCAGCAGTTCTTTACTGGTTTATGGTTTTACAAGGGCGTACTATTCCTTCCATTTGGTTTTCTACCGTAAAAGAAGGTCAATTTACTCAATAAAAGTTCCATTTATCTAGGTCCAGATTACAAAAATAGTCAATCAGACAACAAAATTAATGTCAAATAAAGAATCCCAAAAATGGGACAGTAAAAAAATGTACTCTATATTCAAAACAAACCAAACCAGTCACATTCTGAAGCAGTCTACATCAAATGTGATAGTGATCATGTAAAAAAATGATACAAACAGAGAAAAATTTGATTCAGGTACAAAAGAAATGTTTTCAAACACAAAAGAGCTTATTTTTGAAAATCTTGATTATTTTTGGGACTAGAAAGGGAAATAGTGGATTTCAGGAGTGAATTCACCAAAATCTATTTAGGAACCAAATCATTATTTTCAATAGACATGCTTTTAATTTTGGCCATTTATGTCCATGAGAATGTCTCAAATATGAGCACATACTTAAATAAATTAATACTCTGAAAATACTTTGTTTTTCTGCTTTTAATATAATTTTAATTGCTTTTTTATTTAAGATAGTTTATACTAGTGAATTTTTTTTGATATTGTTGAGGAGCAATATCATGAGCTTTTTCAAGCCCATGCTACTGAACAAGGGAGCGCAACTGCCATGGCCCCTGTCTATACCCAGTTAAACTTAAGATGTGAGAAGAGTAAGTTGTATGTGTTTCCAGATGTAGAGCTGGGTGGCTTTTCTGACAGTCAACATTAGAAACCCCAAATTCAATCCCAACCTGAGCCTATGTCACACATGAAAGACTGGGCAACTGTGGCCTCATTCAACCCAATCCAATTATCACTTGACAATTTGGACCAATCAATCCAAGCACTGTCTAATCCTGGAACTAGAATTGCAAGTGTGCCCCCAAGTGATGTCTTGTAACTAATGAAATTGTTGAGGAGATAATAAGCCTCAATCAAAGTGGCATGGCATTTAAAAAAATTGCCATCCACCTGAAATTCACCAAGGAAGTAGTCAGATGTGAATTCTGGGCTCTCATGAAGAGAGGGGGAACCAAGCTTACCAAGAAGCCAAAGAAGCAGCCATATTTCAAGCTCAAGGATGCATATTCTATCATACTTGCCTTTCTCCAGCGGGACCCCTACTATCAGGGCCCAGAATGCCCTGAACAATCAGCTGGCCTTCCTAGAGGCCAAACATCCCACAGATTAGGAGCCCTTACCAATTGTCTTCCAGAGCAAGAAACCACCCCTTTGATTAAAAAACAGACCAGTATTTGAGAGGCACACAAGCCTCAAATCCCTGGCTCCAATTCCAGAAACAAATTTGGGCATCTTAATGATCAGGAAATGGTACATCAGGAGCGCAATTGTTTGATTGTGCAATTAGGCGCTCAATTGCTTGCAGGTTTTATAAATAGCTGTGGCACCTCAGCATGCTGAAGCTCAAGCAAGGTTCCTGCTATGCTGACCAATAATATTACCTCCCTAAGCTCTAGTAAGCAATTCCCAGGTAGAATTGTCAGTTTGACTGGAAATGTTGTTACCAGATCCCTGGTGGCACAAAAGGTTGCATCTTTACCAGTAAGTATCAGTAGTGAGGGAGGAAAGCCCTCCTCACTGTTGACATCTTAATAAAACAGGTTTATGCCCAGAAATCATTATCGTATTTCAGGAATTATCATTTTTTCTCAAACTTAATTATTCTCTTTGCATCTATTTGGGAATCCAAAAATAAATATAAACTTGCCTATCCATATCCTCCTGGCTATACTCCTGCTACCTCAGTCAATCCACCCTGCACTCTTAACTTGGAGTATTTTCACCCCCATCATCTGGATCTCCCGCCTGCTATGAAGGAGATTCCTACTGCTCTCCCCTACCTAATGCGTCTCCTGCCCAGGACTTCAATAAGTTGGGGTTCATCTACATCATATTATTGAAGCTGGCTGACCAGATTGTGCCCCATACTGGGAGTTGGCGCCTACTAGCTACTACAGTCAACTACTTGGTCCAAATTGCGCCTATTGTGTACATGGCCTTCCAGGCCCAGCCTGCCTCCCCTTTGGGAGTCCAGTTGGACTCTGGTATGGGCCGCTTCAGTATGTCAACCATATCAAAACTAGTAACCCTGGCCCCCTATTCTTCTTTGATTATAGGGATATCTTGTATGCTTTTATTTTTGACCTCAGCTTACTACCTAAGACAGTATATGACCAAGAAACAAGAAAAGAACAAAAGCCAAGAAGAAATGCTGCCAAGCCATCCCAGGTCCAGACTGTGACCATCTCCAACTCAAACCAGAATACTGCTGCCCTCAGCACCTTTCCTAACCTGCCAAAAATGGACTTGGCTGGTTTCAGAAAAGGAATGATCATGATAAACGCCCTTTTCTGTGCCCACCCCAAGAGCTTCAGAGCCAACACTCAAAAGGTTATGATGATGACCACCCAACTGAAGGATGACACCAGATAAACCTTCTTGACCAGCCTAGAGGAAGACCCAGACCTCATACTCTCCTACGACTAATTCCTGGAGAGAATGAATTCTGCAACCACCCCTTCTGGGGCCAAGATAAAAGTCTATACAGGGCTCACCTGCGTGACACAAGGAAGGGACAACCTGGAGACCTAAATACAACAATTCCTATGCCTGGCAGAAGCAGCCAAGATTCCTGACAACATATCAGGCCTGAATTTCAGAAACAGTCTGAACCCACACCATGTCAGCCTAATGAGACACCACTAATGCAACCTCCTCAAAGATGAGCTCCTGGTTATTGACAGAGGCATGGACTTCAGCCAACCACAAGAATACCACACTGGTCAACCCTGGAACAACCAGACCCCTAGTTCAAGTAGGCCCTGTTTGAAAATGATCCCCAAAGAGTACCAACACCACGTCAGAAGTGGACTATGCTTCTATTGCCACCAGAGTGGCCATTTATCCAAGGACTGCACTAGCTGCTCCAATGGAACCAAGGAGCAACCATCTCAGCAATAAATAACATTTCACAATCTTATCCTATCATTGAAACTACTTTATGCTACCATGACCATGAGGTGAACACTGTAGCCCTCCTAGACAGTGGGACAACCCTCAACTACATGGAACATATCCTAGCTGAGAAACTGGGTTTACAAATTCAGGGAAATTCCTGACTGGTAACCTTGGGTAACAAGGCAACAGAACTTTCCTACAAATACAAAGAGTACATCTCCCTGAATTTAAATAGGAAACTTCTGCCCACCAGATTCCACGGCAGGGAGAAGCTTCCCAAACCTGTAGTGATAGGGTTTGAATGGTGGGTTGACCACCAATTGAACTTGGATTATAAGAGCCATCAGGTGATTGTCAATCATGAGAGCCAAATCTTAAAGGTTCCCTTCTTGAACTCTCAGCAGACCCCTGAGCTAAACAACATCACCATGGAATCCTGAAAAGCTGAGATTCCAAAATATTTGAAGCCCTGGGAGTCTGTCTTCTCAGAAGAAGAAGCCACTGCCTTGCATAAATACAGCAAGTTCAACCACACTATTGACCTCCTCCCTGAAACCCAACCTAAGCATGGACCTTTCTACAGTTGTAACATGAAGGAAAAAGCTGCCTCAAGAGAATACTTGGACAAGATTTTGAAAAAGGGATATATAAACGTCTCCAAATCTCCTTGTTCATCCCCTTTACTGTTTTTTTAAAAAGAAGGGTGACAACCTATGTCTTTGCGTCAATTAACAGGACCTAAAAAGCATCACTGTGAAAAAAAGATATCCTGTAACCAATGCTGAAGACCTCTCAGACCAGCTTTCAGGAACCAGCATCTTCTCAAAGGTTGATTTGAGGGATGCCTTTAACCAGATCCAGATCAGGCCTGGCAACAAATGGAAGACTGCCTTCAAGACTAGACAAGGTCTCTATAAATACTTGGTTATACTGTTTGGGTTGTGCAACTTGCCAAGCACCTTTCAAAATATGGTGGACGTAGTCTTGGGAGGACTCAAGAATCAGTGTTGTGTAGCCTACTTAGATGTCATCCTCATCTACAGTTGCACCCCTGAAGAACACGTTGAACACCTTCAAGTTGTCCTAAAACGCTTCAAGGAACACAGACTCTTTGTTAAACTCCAGAAATGTGAGTTCTTCCAAGAGGAAGTAGAGTTCTTGGGCTACAATGTACTGAAAGGAGGCTTTGCAATGACAACTGAAAAAATAGAGGCCATCACCTCATGGCCTGAACCTAAGAACTGCAAGGAGATCAGAAGTTTCCTGGGCCTGGCAAACTTCTTCCAGGAATTTTTCCAAATTTTTTCTTCAATCTGCTTGCCCTTGACCCTCCTTACCTCTGAGAAACACCCCTTTGTGTGGGATGACGCCACCAAATCCGCCTTTGAATTGCTAAAGAACACCTTTGTTTCTGCCCCTGTCTTGGCAATGCCAGTTTACAATAAGACCTTCATTGGGGAAACAGACACCTCTGACTTTGCATTGGGGGGTGTTGCTTCAGGAGGGGCATGATAGTAAGCTGCACCCTTTAGCTTACTACTTGAGGAAGTTCACTCCACCTGAGTTGAACTACCCAATCTAGAATAAAGAGATGCTTTCTATCATCCAGTCCTTGAAACATTGGAGAAGATACTTGTGTGACGCCAACCACCCAGTGAGAATCATGACCAATCACAAGAACCTGACATACTTCTTCAAACCACAACAACTGAATCAGCGTCAAGCTAGATGGGCCCTATTTCTAGAAGACTACAACTTATCAATCAGCTAAAAATCTGGCAAGACCAAAATTGTACCTGATGCCCTAAGCCAAAGAGCAGACCTTTTTCCTAGCGCTAAAGAGATTGAAGAATTCAACACTAAATCCTTGCTGTCCCCAAACATGATTGAGCCAATGCTCCTATTCCTGAGACTAGCCAGTAGAAGAGAAGAAATCCAAATAGCAAAGAATGTAGACCAGCACTGCATCTCCATCATGGAAGACTTAAAGAAGATATCAACAGTTGATACTACCAAACAGGTTACTCCTTACATGGAAACACCCTGAAGCTACACAGATGCACCTACATACCGGAAGGTCCACTGCGCTTAGAGATAATGAAGGAATACCACAACTCCCCCATGTCAGGAAACCCTGGGAGTACAAATACTTTCAAAGGAATCCAGAGAACCTACATGTGGCCCAGGATGAAGCCAGAAATTGAAGGATACCTCAGTGGTTGCGAGACATGTGGACGTACCAAGCCTAAGCAAGGAAAGCCAGAAGGATTAATACAACCCCTTCAGATTGTAGAAGGCCCTTAGAAGTCAGTATCCATGGATTATATTGTGGAACTACCTAATTTAAAAGGATTCAATGTCATCCTTGTAATTGCCAATTGTTTCACCAAAATGGCTCACTTCATCCCTACAACAACCAAAGTAACAGCAAAAAAACTGCCACCCTATTCCAGAACCAAGTATTCATGAACCACAAACTCCCACAAGAAGTGGTCTCAGACAGAGGCCCACAATTCACCTCCAAGTTTTGGGCCCAAATCCTAAAGGACTTGGGAATAAAAAGATTGTTGTCTAATGCATATCACCCCAGAGCAACGGACAGACCAAGAGAGTAAACCAGGTCCTCAAACAGTACTTACAATGCTACATTAACTTGGAACAGAACAATTGGGTAACACACCTACTAATGGCTCAGTTTGCATACAACAACCAAGATCACACCTCCACCAGTATGTCCCCCTTCAAAGCCAACTACAGATTCAACCCCACATGGGATGCCCCTCACAGAGGAAGCCAACAACCCAGAAAGACAAGACTGGGTTAGAAACATCCACACATGCCAAGAAGAATGCGCCCAGAACCTGAGAAAAGTAGTACAAGTATACAAGGACTTTTCCAACAAGAAACAAAGCCCTGGTCCCCCAATTGAAGTAGGAGACCTTGTGTACCTCAGCGCCAAGAACATCAAGACCACCGCCCCTTGCACTAGCTGGAGCCCCCAACAAACAGGTCCTTATAAGGTCTTACAGCGTATTGGTACCATAGCATACTGACTAGAACTGCCTCCCAGATAGAAAATCCACAACATATTCCACTTCTCCATGCTATCAGAGAAGAAAAGACCTTCTCTCCTGCACCAAATAGTGAGAACGGCTCCCCCACCCATCAAAGTAGGAAGCTTCACAGAAAAGAGGTTGAAGCCATCCTGGGACACAAACTCCAATACCAAAAACCTCATTTCCTGGTCAAATGAAAAGGGTACCCCAATGAAGAGAATACTTGGGAACCAGAATCCAACCTGGAGAATGTCACTTCTCTTCTGAAGGAATACAAGTCTCAGAATAAAGAGTTGTGCTCTGCAAGCTCAACTATGGTAGGGGGTGTTGTCAGGGCCCAGAATGCCCTGGACAATCAGCTGGCCTTCCTAGAGGACAAACACCCCACAGCTTGGGAACCCTTACCCATTGTCTTCCAGAGCAAGAAAACCCCCCCTTTGATTAACAAATGGCCTGGGATTTGAGAGGCACACAAGCCTCAAATCCCTGGCTTCAATTCCATTAACAAATTTGGGCCTCTTATTTATTGGGAAATGGTACATTGGGAGTGCAATTGGGCGCTCAATTGCTCACAGGCTCTATAAATAGCTGTGGCACCTTGGCATGCTGCAGCTCAAGCAAGGTTCATGCTATGCTGACCAATAATATTCCTTCCCTAAGCTCTAGTGGGCAATTCCCAGGTAGAATTTTCAGTTTGACTGGAAATGTTGTTGCCAGATCCCTGGTGGCACAAAAGGTTGCATCTTTACCAGTAAGTATAAGTAGTGAGGGAGGAAAGCCCTCCTCACTGTTGACATCTTAATAAAACAAGTTTATGCCTAGAAATTATTATTTTATTGCAGGATATGTCTATTTTTGCTCAAACTTAATTATTCTCTTTGCATCTATTTGGGAATTCACAAATAAATATAAACTTGCCTATCCATATCCTCCTGGCTATACTCCTGCTACCTCAGTCAATCCACTCTGCACTCTTGACTTGGAGTATTTTTACCCCCATCATCTGGATCTCCTGCCTGCTATGAAGGAGATTCCTACTGCTCTCCCCTACCTAATGCGTCTCCTGCCCAGGACTTCAATAAGTTGGGGTTCATCTACATCACAGTATTGGGGCTGGCTGACCAGATTGTGCCCCATACTGGGAGTTGGCGCCCTCTAGCTACTGCAGTCAACTACCTGGTCCAAATTGCACCTATTGTGTACATGGCCTTCCAGGCCTGACCTTCCTCCCCTGTGGGAGTCCAGTTGGACTGTGGTATGAGCTGTGACACCTACCTCCAAATGACTGAATTTAATTGCCTACTCGGGCTCCACAGCATCTTCATTGACTGCCTCACAGCACAGCTCTGGATGCACAGGCTTGTTTTTAGTGTTCTTGTTCTGGCCAATTGGATGGGTGATGAGTGTGATGATTCTGATTTTCCACACATCCCAGTGATTAGTGCCACTATTACCTGCTGCCTGTCCAGAATTTTGGATGATATCATATTTATATCCTATCATAAATTGCCATTGAAAGTCCAGGATTATGGGGATCTGGGTAAAAGAACACCCCTGAGAGTAAAAGTAAGGAAGATAAGGGCACAGTCATTGGTGTATTCCTGGCAGCCTCTCCAAAAGGGACAGTGTTTTACCAAATCTTGTCCAGCTACACCAATGGGTACACATATGGAAAAATTCTCTTGTACCTACTCAATATCTGGATCTTGGACAATATCAAATTCTGAATATTATCAAGACATCAAATGTAATGTAATGAAGAGGAATTAGTTAATATCTGAGCAGGTGGCCAAAAAATCTCAATATTTCCTGCCAGCTATGCCAATGTAAACCTGGGAGATGTGTTGTTTTACAACATCACAGACAAGATACAATAGCACAGCCCAAAAATATTCAACCAGGTGCTTCTTGCTGTCCACAACCACACTGGACTTTTCTTATGTAAAAAGGTTACTGACATGTTCACCAAGCTATTCCTGAGTGCTCACAGAAGTAGCCAATAATCAAAGGATACACAAATTTCCCCTTGTGAGTCCCTGGTGTACCAGCCAATCACTGTGATTCCTGAGTGTGAGTATGATGTCATTCATCATCAATTTCTTTAAGCCAACCAAGATAACTATGCGCCCCTGGTACCTCCCACTGACCCAGTCCCCAGCCCACCCTTCCACCCCACTGAAGACCAATCACCCTCACACTAAGCCAGTACTGCCCCACCACTCAGCCTGCCAACTAGTTTGCCCCCTCCACTCCCATATTTAGCCAAATAAACCTTGTTTCCCAAACATTTTTATTTAATTTTACAGTATAAATCTCTTTAACTTTTAGGATCTTTAACCTGATAATATATATTTTACATTTAGTTATAGTGATGATTGATTTTAATCAAGACACAATTTTAATACAAATGATCTAATATTCAGCTGTCTATTTATATTATAAATTTGAGCTTTGCGTAGCTTTACAATCAAGCAAATTCACGGGACTGCAAGTGCAAAGGGCCAGCCAATCAGAATTGGCAGGGTTTTTTTGTTGCCTGTGATGGTTGGCTCAGTCAAACCATGCCCCATTTATTCTGCTTGGTTTAGCTTGGCAAATAAAGCCTGCTGAAAACATGCTGCCCCTGTGATCCTCATTGGCACACCAAACTGGAAGAAATCTGGCACCAGCAAAGCCAGCAATGGGAGGCTAGATCTCCATAATCCAACATGCTTTGGGGGCCGTAGAAACAGGAAGAGCTGAGGTGATAGGCTTGATCTATCAATCTATAAATATATGATATACCAATCAGGGGCTTTGTTGGTGCTAATCTCAACAGGAAAGGGAAAGACTGAAGCTTGGTCTTATTGGGTGTCTCTTTGTACTTGTATCTTAATGGATGTGTTGATCGTAAAAATAGATGAAGCTAGAACCAACAGAAAAATAAATTTAACTATTTCTGCAAAGCACATGTACATATATGAATAAACTATTGATACATGTTAAGCTTCATTTAATATATCCTCAAAATAAATGCTTTAAAAATGGATCAACATGCATTGCCTAGCTAGATAAAAATATGACTTTTGGGAGGATGTGGGTTTATTCAAGAAAATAGAGTGAGGGGGAAGTGAATCATACTAAACAGTGGGCTGGAAAAACTTGGTAAAGGAGGCAGTACTGGATTAGTGGGGATATGGTTGGGCTTCACTGGTTTGAGCTGGTTGACTGGGTTAACTGGGGACTGTGATAGCAGGTAGTTTGGGAGACAAAAGTAAATGGCTGCATTGTTCCAAAGAAGGGCATGGTGTAGAGTATTATAGTATTTCTTGGGCATTATGTTTATTGGCTGATATCCAGGTGAAACATACTGCATTAATTCAATATACTTGGTTGTTTGGATACACTTAGTGAGACAAAGATATACTTTGGTGAAGAGGTTGGTCATTTTCTTGCCTTCTAATATCCCATTATGGTTGTGGGCAGCAAAGATCACCTGGTTGTATGTCTTAGAGTCTCTCTACAATTTTATGATGATTTTTGTTAGAAAAAGCACATAAACCAAGTGTATATATCCATGACTAGCTGGAAACACAGATACACCATGTCCTTCTAAGTTGATACTTTCTAATACCCTTTCTCTATATTTCATTCAGTGGTCCAGAAATGCACAAAGCATTGCATTAGACAAGCTCCAGGATTTGACTAGGTATGAGAGTGATCCACTGTATGTGTACTCATCATGTAATTGGTTAAAGTTCAGTAACCCACTGTCCCCTTGATGAAACTTCTAAAAACACATCAATAAGAGTACCCCTATTTTGCTTTTTTTCTTTGGGACTTATATTTTTCCTGCTTTTCTATAATATTAAAGAAATAGATATATATTATGATAAGATGTAAGAATGTTATTGTCTGATATACTGTAGATTCAGAACCTAAAGGTAAAAATGTGGGGTTATCAAATTTGTTTGTGTAAACTCACCAACTTGATGGAACATTTTTCATCCTTTTATATAGAAGAGTAGGTTGTTCTGGGATGAGAATGGCTCCATTAAGTTGGTGAGTTCATGCAAAAGAATATGACACCTCCACACTTTTATCTTTAGGTTCTGAATTTACAGTATCAGATAAGCATCAGGAAATTGTGGCACTGGTTTGTGAGATATGGGAAAATCATTGCCATTGTTTCACCTGTTGCCTGCACAATCAGTTAGAGTCAGAATGCTAGAAACAGCCTCATAGATCCATAGCTGTTTGATATGGCCTGATGAGAAATATTCTACAGAGATCAAGCTGTAGTTTGACCTAAGTTGTCCAAAGGTATGTGCCTTTTTGGAGGAGGTCAGCATGATAAGGTAGGCATCCTTGAGTTAGGACCTGGGCAGCTCCTTCTGTCTCCTATAAATCCTGTGTTGCCCATCTTCCCTACAGCCCAAAATTCCTGTCCAAAGGTTGACTCAGAGAATTTTAAGTGTGTGATTATTTGTGCAAATGCCTAGTGCTAACATTGATATTAGACATCTCCTCAACAATCTCATTGACCAGAAGTTGTTGCTTGGGAGGCAAATGAGCCATACTGGTCCCCATATTGTGTTCAGCTGTATCTGGTTGGCCTATGTTACTTCAATATTATCAGATCAAGGTTTAAGGGGAAACATCTACTTGGATTTCCTTTGATGGCATATGTGAAGGCTGGTCTTGATCTTGGGGGACTTTATAGAGTTGTCAAGAATCAATCTCACAGCTGAGCCTGGAAAAACGTACAGCTTGCTTTCCTTGTGAATTAAGTTGAGCTGCTGGGTGTGGATAGGACCCATAGCAGCTGAGATTTGTTGATCAAGGGCCAGTGCTTTAATTTTCTCCTGGTGCTGCTCCTCTTTGATATCAAAGTTCTCATCCCTTGTACGGACCTTTTCAAAATAAAAAGGGATGCAATCCTATAAAAAAGGATGGATATTGCAAGAGTAGTGATTTTATTAAGAGATGTGCTCCTATTTGAGACACTCTCTCAAACCTGAGTGGCAGATTTAGAAGTGCAGCAATTGAAAGTAATGCTGTAGTTTCCTGAATAAATTTTGGTGGATGCACTCTTCAAATACCCTATTTCTATTTTGTGCCATGAAAGATATGGATTGTTGGGAATGTGTTATTTTTTGTATAAAATTATCACTTTAGCAACTGGCCTATTTTTGTTCTTTGGGTTTAGTGTATTTGTTGATGGACTAGTAGATCACTTGAATTACATTATATCCATAATGTGACTGGTTCAGTTTTTGTTTGGATACTGGTTAAGTTTATTGGATGTCTCAGGTTTGGGGGTTTGTAATAACTTTAATTTTTTATTGCTTGACTGTTTTTCTAGCCTTGTGCCGGGTTGGGGGCTAATTTTGCGTGTACAATTGACCTTGAAGTGAAATGTTGCACTTTGTTTTGGATGGAGCCTATGTTGTTTTAGGCTAGTATATTTTTATCCCAATGACGCGAATAGTACTGATAGTCTATATGGAATTGTGTGGGTAAGGATTATATTTGTTTATTACATGGCTTATATTCACTTTTGGTCGACTTCCTTGATTATCCCAACAGCTGTGAGAAGTACAAGATTAACATGAAATAATCAATCTTGTGTTAAAATAAAAATCTTAATAAATAAGTCACAACATATTGCGCAGTGATACAAAAAGGCTGAACATAAACAACAGCTTTTCCAAACTGATACGGCAATTTAAGAGACTGGATTGGTTTCTCTCAATATAATTGAAGCTACTGTTAGCATCAAGTGGAATTCAAGGAAAAGAAATTACTAGACTTCATAGCACAACTATAATTATTGGAGGAGCAAAAAGGTTAGGATGTTGCCCTAGCGGGTCGATTAAGATCTCATTTAGGAAGACTTTCTTAAACCTGGATGGTTGAAGGTTTATCATAAGTATATTTGATGAAGCCAATTTAAATTATTTCTTATTTTGATGTGCAAGTGAATCCTGTAATCGAGTAGAGGGTTGGTGATAGTCAATTAAGGAGATAATTGGGCTTATCCATATCGGGATAAACTAGACCGTTGACATTTTGGACTCCAGATCTTCAGTTTGTCCCACCAACTGTAAGTTTAGGGTTAAGACCGAGCATGGGGTATTCCACTATAGCTATTTTGGATCGAGGCATGTTATGGATTGAGAGCTGCTCCTCTTAAAGCCATAATTTTGTAGTTGCTTGAACAATTTGCCAAGGTGCCTTTTATTGGCGGGTTGCTAAATGAAGTGGACTTGTCCCGTTCAAGATAGGTTTTAGTACTGACATTGTTTTATTGCAGTTTAGTGTGGCAGGGGTAATGTCGCTAAATCTTCTGGGATAGAGTAGATTTCATGGCATTTGTCTTGGTGAAAGTCATGGAAGCATTCTGGCTGGATTAAAAGGGCGCTGCGAGGTAACCCTTGCCTTGGATGAGATCAATCAAAACTTTAGCGAGGGTTGAAAAGGAGCCGCCGACAGACAAGTTTCTGGAGAACGTGATCGTAACTACGTTTGATGGGGCTCCTGTACTGCTAAGTAACCTTTGGAAGGATCGAGATGTGGTGTTGAAGGTACTCCCGCGTCTAGGCTGCCGGTTATGCAAGTATGAGGCACGGAGCCTAGGTAACCTGCGGATGATGTGTGACACTAAAAAGGTGGCGCTGGCTGCGGTATGCTTTGCTGACCTCGACCTAGAAACCTTCTTGGCGGATGGGTATTGGAGCTGGGATATTTTTTTGGATCCTGAGCGCGAGGTCTACAAGAGGGCACGTCTGCATCGCTTAACGTGGTGGCAGGTCGTCAAAGACGTCCTTTCAAGACGCTTCTACGACATGAACCGGTTTATTGAGGACAAATTCGCCTACTCAAACAAGCTCAAGGGCGATAGGTATCAACTTGGAGGAACATTTGTAATTGGGAAGGGAGGCAAAATGCTTTTCCAGTTCAGGCCATCCAGACTGGCCATGTATCCTAGCTTAAAAGAAATTTACACATGTCTGGGTGGAGATCCCGAAGACATTGAAGAAGTTACTCCCCTGGAGAGCGTCTTTTCTCAAGAAAAGGCAACATTGCTTTATCGGAATAGGTCCACGTCCACTCCTTCCCTATCTCCCACCCTTCGCATACCCTAGAAAGACCCTGCCATATTATATACCTAAAATACATTAAATTAGCAATAATTTATGTATATTGCTTTCATTTCAAACAATAAATCCCACATTTAATAGACACGAAAGTGATTTAACGTCTCAATGAATTATACATTCAAAAACCAACTTTGCATCTCTGAAACCAACTATAATTACAAAAATCATCATCCAATAAATTAAATGCGTTTAAATCCACAGCAATTATAGAATTAAACATAAACCCGCATATGGAAAACTTAACGACAAACCAGGCTTGCTCCAATTTGATCAATAATCGCTTGTCCCTGACGACAAATCTATATTTACTCTTTAGCATGGCGAAATTGTAGACTTTAATTTAAAACCCAACCCGTTTGGTGGAATAGATTAGCCGTTTAGATGAACCCGGGGGATCTGCAGATTGCCAAATACCTTGGGGCTTCAGTATACAGGCTGAAGGGGTAACCTGGCTCGATTTAGAAAATAATATATCAGCCCCAAGGTTTAACTTGCAAACAGGAAATCCCAAATCGATTCGATGCCATAAGGGATAAATTAAGGATATGGGTTGAACCCAAACTGCCCGCAGTTCCACTCTAAGTGGTGATGTCATATTTCACAGAATCCGAGATGGAATAAATATCCACTTCTAAATATTAATATCCTTGTGACGATTTACAGATATCAAATATTTACCTGCAGGAGATCATCAGCCAATTCAAGCCACCAGATACATCAATACCGGCCAGATGGAACCAAGATATCAGCAGCTAAATAAACTGGAAATAAGATAAAAATGTGCAGAATAAAATAGCTACTTTATTATTAGGCAATATGCATAATTTAAAGCTCCCTGATCAACCCAACCTTTTTATCAGATCTTAAATCCGCTGATAAAATTGTCACAATAGCGTATAATTCAATTAAACAAACTCATTATGATAATACTCTGTTTCCTATAAAAGTTCTTCTGGAAATATACCAATTCAAATGCCGATCAATCATATCCACCCCACATGCTGATTTCTCTCAGCCAGAGTTTTAATATTTCACATGTATCCAAATTAAATATGGATACTAAAGTCTCCATGTGCAGTTGCTATCCTCTCCAAGTAGGGTTAGGACAGTCACAGCAACTGTGTGATCACAGAGTCACACAGCCGGTTTAAGATGGGTTTAGATTAGGTCACCAAATAATCTGGATGGATCTGCTGGCAACTTTTGGAGCAGGCCGCAATTTTTGCCTCACTCCACTGCGTAGGTCACAAAGTATAAAAGAAAGGCAGGTTCCAAGGATGAAACAGAGGGTTTCATTTTGTGCAAGGCACAGGAAGTAAAATTAGAGCAAGTTCAGTTGTCAGATCTTATTTCTAAATTGAATTTATTAAAGCTTTATCTGCCATTATCTCACAATGATAGTTTTTATTGAACCACAGTTTGCTTCAGATAATTATAGTGAAACACTAATTAAAAATTATAAACATCTATTTCAATCAAAAGGACTGATCTGCATAATTACAATTGGACACAAAATAAGATAAGACTGTGCTTAGTCACACCACAGTTCATGCAGCTTTGTTCTATGGCTTTTAGAGTAGGGTAAAAAATATGGCATTTACAACTGTGACCTGCCCCTAAATCCACAAAACAAACCAGCATGGATTGTGGCATGATTTGAAGGCCAAAAAACAATTTGTGACCACCTGCTGAAGTCACAAAACAGATCATGGCAGGGGAAGCTTGGTCCTAGAACAGATTGTGCCAACTTTGGCCCCTGTCCCTACTCTATCTCCAAGTCAAACCTAGTCATAGTTGGCAATCACCCAGCTATTATAACCCAATATCCATCTTTTTATAGCAACTGCCCCAAACAATTTAAGCTGAGCCTTGATCAAAAGCTCAGGGACATTATAATTTAACCCCACAGCTGAAGAACATTTATAAACAGTAACTATATCACTATCATCTTCTGATACTTTAAAACAAATATATAGAAATATAAAAATTGGCTGTTGTTTTCCAATATACAGAACATATATGAATCTGAGCAATGTGGATGCCCTGTTTTAAATGGGTTACCAGCCAGGTTCAGTATCAGAGGACCTTTCATCACTGGGAAGGCTCTTGACTGAAAGGCCCAGTGCATGGCTGATAGAAGTCTCATGAAATAACTGATAGCAGTTGTCACAGTAGTGTCATTTTTGCCTGGGATAGATTGCCCAAAGAAAAAGAATGGGAAAAAGAAACCAGCAAAACCTTTGAAAGTATTAGATGGTTTGAATTTAGTCATTGGCAAAAAATGGGTTAAAGCTGCCCCTGTTGATGGTGAAGGAATTAACCTGCATCTCCCGTAATTTTTCCCAAATAATTATGTATTGAGGATGACAAGATATCACTACCCAGTGACGCTTGGCGGTTGACTGACTGGCTGCCTAAAAATATCAAATTGTGACATCATTGACGCTTCAGCAGAGGTCTCCAACCAAGAGGTGAAAATATTTCCTGCTAGCTAATCATATTCAAGTTTGTCTCACCCAGTTGAGTTATAGCCCCCATCCCCCCTCTATAAACTTGTTTTCAGATAGTCTTACCTACTATCAATAAAGTCATTTCCTGATAGATGAAAGCAACTTTGGGGTTGAAAATACCCCCTTCTCAGGCCATGTCCTCTGCTGTTGTGGCATGGTTGAGAAAAGTCTCTATGCAGGACCAGCAGGTTTTGTACCCCTATCTTAAAACCATTTCTTTTCTGAGGTCCATTTACATCTCCTGTTTTCTTTGTCACTCATCATTCTTGTTTTCTGGTTTATCCCCCTCCTTTGTAGATTTAAGGTTTCAGTGCACATCTCCTTTCTCAGCTCTGATTTTAGTCTGGGCAATTTATCCCACAGCTTCTATTTGAGCTGGGATCTAATTTACACTACTCTAACAGCAGTAGCCCAGGGCTCCATGGCTCCCATATAAGAAATCCCTTGTTCAGTGATCCCCAAGATGATCACATGGGTAACCCCTAGTTTGCTACAGTCATATAGATGGATGGCAGTGATGGGGGATTGCTCCTTGATAAGGGACTCATCTATTCCTTTGATTAAGTTTGAAAGCAGATTTGAGCAAAGCCCCTGTATAGAAAGGGTGGGTATGATGAGAAAGATAAGCAGGGTTTGCAGGCATGTACATTGGAGGCCGCATAAAAAGGGTTAATTTGCCAAATTGCAATATTTAGTGCTACTGTTGTTTGCTTTGACCAGGGTTTTTTAGTGGCTTGTGGGAGTAACACCCATAAGTACTTTTCAAGGACAAAAAAGTTGCCCTGTGATGAATATATCACATGGTATTGAAATCATAGGACCATATTAGGTCATAATAAATTTTGTAGTGCCCAATCATAATAATTGATGTTTTCTTCTTCCTTTCCTTTTGGGTAGCTTATGGAAGGAATACCAATAAGGTAACATGCAAGGATGAAAAGCCTAATATCATCACTGGGAGGCTATTTGAGTAATAATTACTGGAAATCATTTATCTGGTGTTTAGAAAGGGGAGATAATTACTCTGATATTTGGCTATACCCAGGCCAACCAATCAGATGAAAAAGAGAAAAGGAATACTGGGTGTATCAGCCCCAAGAAGGAATAGTTTGAGGGATACCACTACTCCCCTATGTAGCAGTTAGAAGGCTAAATGGGCAACAGCGCCCATGTTGACAGTGGCCACGTCTACAAAGCGTCAATATAGCCACTGTCAACTTGAAAATTCAATTATACTAAGTTTTTTGCTAGTTGTGCTAGCTTAATTTCCCATTTTTTAAAGCGCTCAGGGGTGCAACTTCAGAAAACACGGCAAATTGTGGCCATTTTGACACAATTTAATATTAAGCTTAATATTTTTTCATCTAACCCAATTTTCCCTTTACTTTTACTAATAAAAATCTATTTTTTATCAAGTTTTTTTCACAGTGTAAAAGTGGCAATGTCGGCACTTTTTAAGCCTAACTTATTTTCAATAAAAAAACTGAAAATTGAAAAATCTAAAATAAAAAATTAAGTGCACATTCAAAAATATTTTTTATTAAATTAATATATAGAAGTAGGTATAGCACATATAGCCAATTGTTGAAAATTTCCTCTTATCATATATAACTTCTTGAGTCGCTGGGGAAATTATTTACATATTTTTTTACTTGGAAGAACTTACCTTATTTTAAGTCCAACAAAGGCTGACAACACATAAATTTTGTGCTTATAAATTAGTTTGGTTTAATGGCCAATGCTGCCGCTTAAAGGGTTTGTTGGACACTTTGCAGTGTCTCACGGCATCCCTACCTGCAGCAGTTTACTTTAAAGTAGAATTTTTATTAATAGATGTAAATTAGTCCAGTTTTATATTATGGTAAGACATTGAATTTTTCATTTGAAACTTACTGATAACCATTGGGGCTAGAAATGACTTCATTAATCATGATTGGTTGACTCCATCTATTTCTCTGCCAAGCAGATAAGATTAGATTTACTAAGCCAAGGTAAGCAATAACTAAACACAGTACTAACTTTTCACTTTAAATTATATGGATTCACTTCAACTCAAAGGTAAGCTTCAAAATATATACATAATACTAACTGTTTTAAGCATAGTGGATCAAGGATATTAAAGGTAAGCTTTATTTTTAAAAGTTTTGAAGCTAACCATATCTTTATAAAGATAACTAACAAATTTTTAAAAAAACCAATTCATTTCAAAGCTCAACTTGATTCTGCATTTCAGGTAACCATTTTGAATAAACTACTAATCTTCATCAAATCCTTTTAGATGGACTTGGTCCACAGCAGATCAAGGTTAGGTAAGCCTTTTTTCTTCAAATTTACTAACCTAGATTAAGGAACCCCAGATTTTTGCCCTGAAGTAAAACATGGGCATGGTAAGCAATATTTTGAATCACTGATATTTTTTAACCAAGCTGCATTTTGGGTAACTATTTTCAAAAAAATTACTATCCTTCAATTCTTTTAGACTTAGCCCACAGCAGATCTTGGGGTGGTAAGCTTTTTTCACTAAATTACCAGCCTAGATTTAAAAGGCCAAACTTTTACCCTGAAGCCAATCCTGGGCTGGGTAAGGTTTTCTCTAATCACTAACCTTTTTTATAAAAACCTTTTACCAGCATCAGATCTTGGATTAGGTAATACTTTTAACTGCCATATTACTAACCTAAATTTAAAAAAAGCCTTGGTCATTGCCACAGGAAGATTCTAGGCTGGGTAAGTTTTTATTGAGAGTAAGAAATATTTATTACCAATATTTTTGTTGACTGATTTTAAGTCTTTTTTGTTCCAAATGTCACTTTTATTATATGTTGGGAATTAACCAAGTAATAAAAATATTGTATATTATTAAAAAGTACTTTATAATCTATATATTTATCTTTTCTTGTATTTTTTAATCTGTCTAAAGCTTTAAAATCTCTACTTTTTAGGCTACTTTAAAAGTTTTACTTCCAGAACAACATAGATCAAATAAATTTTTAAATGATTTATGTATGGCTTTTTTATATGATGTTAAATTAAATGGAAGTTTTGAATTAATTTTTAACCAACCAAGCTTGCTTATATTAAACTTGAATCTGTGGAAACTCTAAACACAAAGCAATGATTGAATAAAGAAATATAAATTTAGAAACTTCACCATAACTCTTGAGTGGTAAAAGATAATAAAAATAAACATTCAAAAATACCGATGAAAATAGGTTGGTAGCTTATTTATAAATCATTTACCCATACTTCTCTATAAAATTTGCAAAAACACCAAATATATCCTTTTATTATGGAAAACTATAACTTTGTGTGCCACTGAACCATGTTTTATCAAATAAAAGAATGAAATTAAAAAACTTGCTAAACTACCAAAAACAAATTCTTCTAGGAAACAAGAAAAAATTAACTGGAAAGCTTTGCAAGAATGGGGCTGAGATATCACAGCTGTTTTCTTTTGGTAGCCTGAAAACTACTGAACTTTATATACTCATCAATTTTTAAATTATTTTATTGACTAAATATAAATAATTGTTACCAAGAAACCATAAGGGTGCCCACACCTTTATACAGCTTTTTACCAGGTATGAGACTATCAACACATACTAGCAGGCTGCCATCACTCATGGGTTTTCACTAAAAAGATTTATGATAACAATTGTTAAAAGCCTAAAAATTTTAAGTCCAAAAGATATAACTTGAAACCTATTTTTAATCATAGTTTTTACTAGCTATGGACTAGAAACACATACCAGTGGGCTGCTGTTAAAGGTGAAGCTGAGCGTAGCACAGCTTTGCTCTTTTGGCAGCCAGCTTACACATATTTCCTTTTATCAGCTATAGAATAGCAAGGCATGCCAGCAGGCTGCCATCATTGAACACTTTTAATCAGATATAGGTCAGAAATGCATACTAGCAGGCTGCTGTAAAGGAGTGAAGATGAGTGTACCACAGCTTTGCTTTTTTGGCAGTCAGCCTGACATACCTTTCCTTTTACCATCTATTGGCTAGAAGCACATATCAGCAGCCAGCCATAATTCAATGCTTTTTAACAGCTACAGACTAGAAACACATACCAACAGGCTTATGTAAAAGAGTAAAGCTGAGTGTAGCACAGCTTTGCTCTTTTTGAAGCCTGCCTGAAACATCTTTCCTTTTACCAACTAGAATATAAGATAAATATTTTAGAAGACCACAGAATTAAAAAAGGCTTTTAGCCAGGATACCTGGATGTGTACCCAGGTGGGATGCTGTAAAAGGGCAAAGCAGGTGTAGCTCAGCTTTGTTCTTTTGGTATCACACCTGCCACGCCATGCTTGTAAATCTATCTGTGGCACTTAATCCAATTTTATTATCATGAATGGATTTGTGGCTAACATAAATCCAATAATTTAAGCCAGATTTAATATTTAATTTACTATAGAATTTATTATCAACATTAATATTGACAATTAGAAACATCAACTATTTGCTCATGATCAATCACCAGGATGGATTGAAGCAAATAGAAGTGGCACAATTTAGCCTAAATTACTATGCCACTGCCTATTAAAGATGTTGTCAGTGGTGAAGTCAACACTTTATCTTTTTCATACCTGAAGAGAACTTATTAATAACTTTACTTATAAACAATAGTAAATTATCATATTTCTGCCCCTAAACCTTATTTTTAATAAAGAATTAAATATCTTTGATTATTTTGTATCTTATTTTTATATTTTTTACATTTCATCATGTGAACAAAAACACACTGAAAAAAGTTAATATTTGCTGGTTCACTTAAATTTAATTAAGAATACTATAAAAAACATAGTTAATTTTTAAAAAAATATTTACAGTGCCAATTTCATCCCTGATAATGTCTACAATTTTCTTAAATGACAGCAGGAATTCAGCATATTTTTGCTAATCATCTTTCATAATGTCAACACTTTCCTTTTCTCATCTATAAAACTTTATGTTTTACATAATAAAAACATCTGATTTTTTAATATTTTGTATTTTCAGCTTTTATCTTTCATTTTTTTACTTTTTAAAATAAAATAATTTTCTTAACTTAATAATTTTGCATGTCTTTTAACTTTTAGCTTGTTGTTTAAAACTTTGATAAAATAAATATTTTTACCCAAGTTTACTTATATCTTCCCAATAAAAGCTCTATAAGGTTTAATTTTTATATATTATGTTTTTATAGTTGTTTTTTGTTTTTAAATACAAAGCTTTACCTCAGAACTTGTTACTTATTATTTTAGGACAAGAATACTTCAAAGCAACAAAAGGGTACCAAGCATCCCTCAAAGGCCCCCAAGACACCAAAGCAAAAGGCTTCATCCTCAAAGAAGGCTGCCCCTAAGCCTTCTCCAAAGCCTTCCCCAAGCCCTCACCAAAGCCCTCCCTAAGAAGAGCCCAGGTCACTCCACTGGGGGAGAGAAATATGAGGGTTTCTTTACTGACCACAGTTCCTATAACTTGGCTTTAGACAAGGGGCCCTCCAAGAAGCGGCTCCAGGCCAAAAAGTCCCCTTCCAAGGATAAGTCTCCTCCACATGAGGAGCACCACAAAAAGACCCCTTCTCCCCCACCAAGCTCCCCTGGTGCAAGATAATCAGGGGATGATTCTAAGCCCCAGCCTGACTACTTTCCTGGATTCAGAAATATTTCTGCTGTCCCACAACATTTGCAATATTGATGAGAAGTTTAAGGTTCATTCCTCAGTACCCAAATATTTCCCTATTATGAGTATCAAGGGTAGGCCAGCCATGATGACAAATGGGTATATCTTCAGCTGCAATAATGCCAAGCAGAGCTTTAAGAGCCAGCATTACACCTGTAACAACTGCTCTTGCCCAGTGCAGCTCAACACTGAGCACCGAGACAAGGTGCAAAAAATCAAGGGCAAGAACAGTTGCATAATGCCCAACAAAACCATAGCCCTCCTTCTCAAGTGATATCTTGTCCAGGTGATACCCACCTCCAAAGATCTTTCCCTGACCCAGATGGCTGTGCTTGCTTGCAAATACCTCTCTCTCACCAATCTAAAGTGTGTGCCAATCCACAGTTAGTTGGTTGAGATTGTGAGCAATAGGCATCAAGCCTCAAACCCCCTGGCCAAGAGCTCCACTGACATCAAAGAATTGATCCTCTCAGATGCGCTCAAGAAGACAGAGAATTCAGAGATATTCCTGCTCCATGACAATGGGAAGAAAGTGGAGGATAAGATTATAGCCTACACCACAACCCAAAACTTGGAGCATCTCAAAACTGCTATCACTTGGCTGTAAAAATGCACATTTTTTATACACCCCATCATATTTAAGAAGCTTTGGGTCCTGCACAGGCAGTTTGATGCCCAAGTTATACCCCTTGTTTTCTTCCTCCTGCCTGGTGCCAAGAAAGAGGTCTACAACAGAGCGTTCAAAATAGTACAGGATGCTCTGAGCTCACTTCCTGTCAAAAAGCTCCCCCCTCCCACCCACACCACTGGAGTGAACCCTTCCTTCACTGAGAAGGATGAGTCTGCCAAGGCTGCTGAGCAGCTAGCTCATGTGTGCTTACTTGGGCCAAAGGAGATCAATATGGACTTTGAGCTTGCTCAGTTCTAAGCCTTTGAAGCTACCTTTAATGGGAAAGTTCAGGGCTGCTTCTTTCATTTCAGACAGGCCCTCATCAAACATCTCAAGAGCTAGAAGGGCCTCTTCAAAAAGTACCTAAACAATGGTAAAGGAAATTGCCGCTTTGCCATGACCCAACTTGATGCCTTGGCTTTTGTGCGGCCTGAGTATACTGGGCTTGGTTTTTAAGTCATCCAGGAGGACACTTACATGAAAAAAACTCCATCATTTTTAAGGGCTATCTTGAGTACTTTGAGCGGCAATTGGTAGGAAATAAGATGGCCTCTAGGAGAGGAAAGAGTGGGGCTACTAAGCCCTGGAACTGCCAGAGCCCCTGCCTGAATGATGAGATAAAGACCACCCTCAGACTGGAGGTTTGCCACAAATACCTCAAGACCAAGTTTGCTGCTAACCCTAAGTTCAACAAGCTCTTCCAAAAGCTGCAGGAGGAGCAAGACAGGAATATCACCAAGTTCCAGGACCTGGCTAACCAGGTGGATTCAAACAAGAAGAAGCATAAGGAGAAAAACAACCAGGAGGTGTTGGAAAAGGCATTAAAGAAGAAATATAAGGTGGTAAAGACAAAAAAGTACCCCAAAGATATGGCCACTGCCCTTGCTGCTGGCTTTAATTGATTTCAATAAACTTTGCCTTTATATTTTTTACTTTTAAACATATATATATTTATATAGTATTAGAATTTTTAGGCATGGTGGTAAGTTTCAGTTATAGATTCAAGATGGTGGTATATGAAATATCTTATATTTTCATTAATTTATCTGTAAAACATGAGATATTTTCTATTATGCGTATATTAATTATATTAAATAAAAATCTTCATTTTCTTATATTTTACACTGTGTGTATATTTGTGCTTCTCTTTATTTCTTTACTATTGTAACTTTAATTTTTATGAGAATAAATTTTTTACATTAAAGAATTTTTTTACATAGTAAAATAAATATTATGTATTTCTTCTTATTTTTATTAGTGAATATATGTTTTTATTGCATTTTTGAGACCTTTGGCATCAACTCTTGGTAATATGATTTTATTTCATTTTTTAAATTGAAAATGTTCAGGTTAAAGTGTATAATTAATAAAAAAAGTGTTAAAATCCAGAAGACAATGTTATTAAAAATAAAATTTCCACTTTACTATAGTATTGACATAGTCACTGTTAACATGGCCACTGTTGACATGGGCACTATTTACACCTACCCCTAACTAAAAAATACCTGATAACAATGATCCTTTAGTATAAAAAGCAGGGCAAGACCAAGAAGATAAAGAAAATAAAGGAGTGAAAAGAGAGGCAATACCTATAAGGACCTAAGACCTGAAAGCAACCACAACAGGTTTCAAACCTGCACCTGCGCTTGGCAAGCACCTGTGTAAGGCGCAAAAGCTTGCCAGGGGAATTAAACCCCTGCCAAGCCACCAGGGCAAGTAATAGGTCAGTTCAATTGCTCTGGAATATTTAGACCAGGGTAAATTAGCCACAGCTGTTACTACAACCAGGGCCATCCAATTGGCTAGCCCAGGGGGCTAGCAGCCCCCAATGGCTTGGGCGCCACCAGCTCCAAGCATAAAAAGGAACCAGCTTCTTCCCAAGTCACAGCTGAGTGCATTGGCTGAGTACTGGAGCAAATCCAGTACCAGCTGGAATTGCTCCAGTCTCCTGCCAGCACTGCAGCTACTGTGCCGGCTTCTATTTCTGGCCTGGTTTCCTCCTCTGCAGTTCCTGCTGCTTCTGTTTCTGTTTCCACCAAATCCCCTGTTTCTGTCCTTTCTGCTCTTACCCAGAATAATGAAAATTCTGGGGATTGCCTGAATATGCAGGAACCTAATTAATTTAATCCTCAAACACCCTTTGATGTAATGATAGAGAGTATCACAACCAAGTAGATTGAAAATAACCACCAATTGGTTGATCAAAATAACTTCCCCAATCATACAATAACTGCACCCTAATGCAATTCTCTGCTTGTCATGAAAGCCACCCAATCAGCACCCAGCAATCTGACTACAATTAAGATGAGAACATATGTCACTGATCTAGTTCACAGTCAAGATTTCTTTAGCCAATCCAATTCCACTGCTCTGATGAATCTTCATTCCCAAGCTCAGGACAAAGTTCCTGGATCCCTATCTCCCCTTCTCATTACCCTCCAAGTGCCTGTGACCAAAGGATGGGCCACTGGTACTTTCCAAAAAGCTGCCAGTATACTCTTTAAAGGAAGACCAGATTAGTGGTATAAAAACCACTTCCCCCAATCAATTCAAGTGCAGACAATATTAAATAAAGTGTATGCAAACCAAGTGGTACTAGCCTTTATTTCTCACATATTATTACAACCTTGGACCCAACCTTTTTACCAGCCTACTTACCAAATAGTCAAGCCTATAGAGCCCCTCATGATGGACTATCAACCAGGGCTCATCCCTGGAAGGGCTAGCTGCTACATAGCACCCACACTACCTCCTATTCTATAACCTGCTGCTGAGGTAAAATCCTATAATCACAGCAGATACAGTATGTTTATCTTAACTGTCCTCAGTCTGGCCAAAGTTGTGGTGCCCCACCTTGGTACCTACTGTCCCATTGTATCTGGCATTCTGTATCTGTCCTGCTTCTAGCCCTTCCTGTACCGGGCATTAGTACCATGTTATCTCAAAGGATGGGACCCTTTCATGGCATCTTGGTACTACACTACACCCGGCCCTGAAAATACTACTTCAAGAAAAAAATCCAAGCAAGCGATGAGGTCTAGGTATTAAATCATGATCTACATACACTGAAACCAGGGCTAAGGGGATCCATAATTTTCATGGAAGTCAAACTAAACAACACCCATCTCATCTAAGGAATTGGTTCCCTTCTGGATTCAAACTTATGCATCATGACTGACTCTGCCTTTGTAAGGCAATAAATGCAAAAAAATCTTGACTAACTGTCCCCAATGCCAAACCTGATCAATTTCAAGCTTGAATCCCAGATAACCCTAAGAAACTCTCTAAAGCTCTGCTTTTCAGCACCCCAGGGGAGATGTTGCAGCATTTACAATTACTCTCTCTCAGGAAAACAATTCTCCAAGAAGCAACCCAATTACCAAATAATCAATAGCACTCTTATCAGACACCCATGTTGTACAGGGATCAAAAATTCTAAATCTTAAGTGGAACATTACCTGGAAAAGCCTTATGACTACCTTGATGTACATGAACAATATTTGACTTCCCATGATACTATATAATATTATATCTTGATATCAAATAAAATGACATTCTCTTCTTAAATTTCCCCTTTATCTTGTTTTATATACTTTCAAGAAGTATATGAATCACAAGTACCAAATATGCGTTTTACAAGTTGTTTGTTTATCAAACTGTTGGAAATTAAGAAGCTATGAATTATGGTACCAAAAGCTGCTGTTGGAAAAAGAGTGCTATAAGTGAAGTGCCCCAAGTATTTTGAGAAAGCTGTGCTTCTGGATGCTACATCTGAGATAAGATAGTTCAAGGTGGACAAGTATTTTATATGTTGGCATGTCCAGGAAGTCAATTCAAAGGCTCCTCTGATTTTCAATCCTTCTTGGCCCTTGTATCATTCCTTACTTAAGCATGTCTGATTTTATATGTTTCTATAATATGTTTGTAAGATTAGGCTGATTGACCACAAGTAATCAGGCTAATCACCATACACAGATCCTATCAGTTGCACATCCTAAACTGACTAATATGTGTTTATCTCAACAGGTTTGAAAACCTCTACTAGATTATCATTCTATTAAGTGTAGAGTTTATACACCATGTAATAACTAGTTTATTATAATTAATATAATTATTATATGCTGTATAATTGTAAGTGTACAGTAAATATCATTGATTGAATAGCGTGTAATCACTAGATGATCAATTTTGTTACACCCTCTATTTCCCACTGAATATTGAATCATATCAGCCCCACCCCAGCCTGGAAGGCACATATACACATATCAAACTAATGGAGGCTCAAAAGGCTATGAAATTCTAAATCAGCAATGACATTACATGGCAGACAATCCTTGGTTAAATATTGGATTGAGTCAGCTATTATACAGTGTATAATCCTTAACTCAACCTGTAGCATTAATTAGCAGACAGTGAACCATCTAAAAGAAGGATCACTGATTAAATCCTAAAGGAAATGCCATCATTTCTATTCTCATAGAAAAAGAGACAAGGTTTGGAATATACCTAAGCATCAAAAAACTACAAGGGCAATGCCTAGTGCCATCAAAGGCACGGGAAGGCACAGCCAATTGATAACCACCAGTAGGCTAGCTTGAGAAGAACATAGGCTGTAGCTGAAATGCCACATACATCTTGAGAAGGCCAGTAGCAGCACACATGCTAAGGACAGCCAATCAGGATAGATGTAGCCAGCAAGAATAGATCTATTGCAAAGGTAGCCACTGGAAACTGTCTGAAAGGACAAGAACAAGGGTTGTTGCAGTATACATACATACAGACACCTGGAAGGATGATAACAAGTTCTTAGTTACACCTGGATAGATTGCAGCCGCTGGCTAGATTGTACTCCAGCTTCAATAAATGTAATTATCTACAAAGTTCTATTCTAATGTTAGCTGCAGTGTCCTTTGCATAGAACAGGTAGAGTACATTGGCAAGGCTAACATCATTCTGTAGCTTTGAACAAACAGGCAATATCCACAATTGCTCAAAAATGTTCCTTCATTCTAGGCTGCTGGGTCTAATTTTAGGCATTATTAAATTCTAGCTGAGAATATTAAGAGGCAACTTTTGTGGTTTTGTTGTAGCTGTGCTTTGAATTGTAAGGGATAAAAGACAAGAGATTAGGATAATGGGTTGCTTTGATTGTTGGGTGCCTGTCCAATAAAATATCTCTTAGGTTATCAGAGAGGATAGAAAGTGGCTCTTACAGAAAGAAGAGAAATTGATCTTTGATACTGGACACCAGTGGATTTGGGATCAAACTTTGCGAGTACTTCCCGAGGGGCACACTTTCTTTGAAATGATTATCATCTGGTTTATACGAGAGCAGGAGATGGCGCCATGTCAATTTATTTAAAAATATAGACCCGCAAAATGCATCATTTCAAAGGGTCTTTGTCTTTGAAATCTATAATTTACTATGTTGTCTAGATAATCAATAGGTATGACTTGCTATGGGCAAAATTAACATCCCTTATATAAGGTGGAATCAGAGCCTTTAAAGAGTTACAGTAAAGCATGCTTTACCGAGAGGTTGAATTAAATTTATTCAAATTAGCCTGATGGAAGGGGCTTCTAGGCCAAGTCATTATTAGATTGACTACACAGTTTAAATTTAAATCTAACCCCCGGGATACTTAGATATAGTGTTGTTCGACCATAAGTAAAAAATATTTGTGCCAGCGGTGATCATTAGTCAGTTCAGGATGGAAAGATGTACCAAGAATATGATCCTGCTTTACAGCAACAACAAAATCTTTTAGGCCGGGGAAGTTGTTTTTCTCTGAGGTGGTTGTATGGTAATCAATTGTACCTAACACTTCAACTGTGGTCTTATCTTTGATCTCAAGGATGACAGGGGCGCGAATAAACAGGCAGCGATAGGCTTCATTAGTATCTTTGATATCGGCTACCTCTGATAAACATGGGATAGTCAAAGTAGCTTCGAATGATTCAAGTTGAGAACCAAACTGGTTTCGATTAACAGTCACATGGAGCCCCCCCAATAGCTCTTGTCCGCCTTGCTTAACGCGATTAGCTTCGTCAGCTAAAAGGATCAGTCCGGCGCAAGTACCCTAATGCGATTTCATTGAGTCTGAAATAGAGACTTTTAAGCGTTTATAAAATGCTAGAATGTAGACTAAAGTGGTAAATCTTCAATGCCTTTTTAGGTCAGCTGCTTGTTGTTGAACTCCCATTTGGTACTCAAACCAAATATCAATAGAATAACTAAAAATCCAAAGCAGGAGTATGCTGAATGAAAGAAAATTACCCAAGTAGGCTTGGTTCTAACAAATTTGCGAAGTGGCTCTAGAAGGCCATTACGCTCTGCAATCAAGGAGATAGCAGTAGACTCGCCACCTGGTAAGATAAGTGCATCACACTCTTCAAGTTGCTTTTCTGTTCTGACAGGAAATACACATCCTGGATTAAGCTTATTTAAAATATCCACGTGATCGCTAAAAGCTCCCTGCAGCGCTGACGTAATAATTTAGAACATAAATTCGGCAGGATGTCCTGAAAAATCAAAATTACACAACTTTTAAAATTCTATCCTATTGAAAATATTCGTTTTACCTAAAACACCAATCTTGAATTTAGGAGAAACCATGCTAGAGGTATTTGTTAGAAAAGAGTTATCAGCCTAACAAAATCTTTGAAATGTGAATCAAATAAAAGCCCGAATTTTTAGATCTAAAGGCATAAATCACAAAACATTATAATGGCTCGAAGTAATTAAAAAGAAAACACAAAGATCTTGAATACCTATTCAGAACTTAAAGTTCAAGAAATTCAAGTACTCATAAAGTCTATACAAGAGGATCCGAAAATACTTCGACTGAAAAATACAGTGCTAAGTAAAGGTCAACTTATAAATAAAATTAATTTTTCACACCTTTTAAAAAACATTTAACTAGCAGAAAGAAAACCAATAAATTGACCAGAAAAATTCCGACTCGGATTTAATGTGCTATCTAATTTCGCTTTTAATATAAAAAGTTTGAATTATAAGCATAGTAAAAATTAAAAAGTGTTAGAAACTTACATTAAATGAACAAAACTGACTTCCTCTGATCAACTGGGATATTTGTTTAAATAAGCTAGACAAGCTCTATTTCTATGCAAACTATACACTTTGTGGGGCTCTTAAGGTTACAACTTTTCAAGATAAATCTACATTAAAATGTTCATTTCGAGTCAAAAAATCGTGACCTTTCTCACATACCCTAATACTATGCAAAGCATTCATTATTTGAGATCGAGTTTAAGCGACTTTTCGATCAAGTTACAATGACAAGTTACAATAAAATCCAAATTTAAACCAATGGATCTGAGCCCCATCACGATTGGGGTTTGGCATATCGTTTAATAAGGTTATTTTATATATACAATTTAATATTAAAAGCTCATGTACAGCAAACTCAAAAGGACCTCTGATTGTAAGATGAAGCCTAAGTCAATAGATGTCATCAATCGGATATTGCAAAGCTTCAATTAATTAGTCATATTGTACTGTAGCTTTCACAGCTGTGAGGATAAACGAAATCATGTAAATATAAAGCAAAATCCACTCAGATGAGAACAAAATCAACTGAGCTCGAAGCAAAATTAAATATCAATAAATCTATATTAATTAACAGTATATTTGAGCTCCCTTCTACAGTGGTTTTGAGCCTGTTGAGATAAACAAAAAATGCTAGCTAGTCCAGAATAAAAGTGTGATGGTTGTTTCACTTTAAGTTCAATTGTACACAGCAAAATTAGCCTCCAACCAGGTACCAGATTGCAAAAATAGTCAAGCATATAAAAATTAAAGTTGAATGTACAATCCTAAACCTGAGAGGGCCAATGAAAGTAACCCAGATTCAAAACAAAGTTGAACCAGTCACATTCAGGATATAATGGAAGTCAAGTAATTTACTAGTCCATCAACAAATACACTAAACCCAAAGAACAAAAATAGGCCAGTTGCTAAAGTGATAATTTTATACAAAAAATAACACATTCCCAACAATCCATATCTTTCATGGCACAAAATAGAAATAGGGTATTTGAAGAGTGCATCCACCAAAATTTATTCAGGAAACTACAGCATTACTTTCAATTGCTGCACTTCTAAATCTGCCACTCAGGTTTGAGAGAGTGTCTCAAATAGGAGCACATCTCTTAATAAAATCACTACTCTTGCAATATCCATCCTTTTTTATAGGATTGTATCCCTTTTTATTTTGAAAAGGTCCGTACAAGGGATGAGAACTTTGATATCAAAGAGGAGCAGCACCAGGAGAAAATTAAAGCACTGGCCCTTGATCAACAAAGCTCAGCTGCTATGGGTCCCATCCACACCCAGCAGCTCAACTTAATTCACAAGGAAAGCAAGCTGTACGTTTTTCCAGGCTCAGCCGTGAGATTGATTCTTGACAACTCTTTGAGGTCCCTCAAGATCAAACCCAGCCTTCACTTATGCCATCAGAGAAAATCCAAGTAAATGTGTCCCCCTGAACCTTGATCTGATAATCCTGGGATAGCCTAGGCCAACCAGATACAGCTGAACAGAATCTGAGTACCATTATAGCCCATTTCCCCCCAAGCAACAATTTCCAGCTAATGAGATTGTTGAGGAGATGACAAATATCAACATTAGCACTATGACCTCTTCAGAAATTGTCATACACTCAAAATTCTCTGAGGCAACCTTTAGAAAAGATTTTTGGTCTGTATTGAAGAGGTGTCATGGTAGACTCTATCATGCCAGGAATTATCCGGCCAAGTAGAAAGGCTCAAAAAGCTAGCAAACCTTTAACAAAATTGACCAAATTAACAGATTTAAATCAAACGGTCAATCACAAATGGGTTACGGCTGCTCCAGTCTGCCAGCTGAAACCAATTCCTCCTTGCAAACTGATGTTGATAAATTAACGTAATTTGAGGGTCACCTGATAAGAGCTTATTAATCAGCATGGCAGTCAGAAATTTGTCACTCAAGGGTTCTTTGCAACCTGGACCAGATACTCACTTGACAATGTAGAAGGAATAGGAGCCCAGGATCCAGGTGGTATTGCTTAGTCAATTTTTGATATATATTGAATAATTTTCACTGTTTCAACTCTAACAGTTGAGTCCTCCCAAAAATTTACTCAATAAAAATCAAATATTCCTTGATCTAATTTACTTTTAAAAATGCATCCTGTAGTTGGATTGTTACGCTACATTCCCTACAATCTTATTCTAAGCTGGATCATTACTGGAGGATAGGGCCCTGCAGTTGGAACTTCATTGTTGGCTCCTCCCAATGTTAATTCAATGCCTGCCAATCTTGGAGTGGTTCCCCCTGTCTTTGAAAATGAAATTTTTTTTGCATCTCAATGTCCTGAATTTTATTCTGAAGATTATCTGATGCTTTCACAGGTTATTTATCTTGGACTATTTTGGTTAGGATTAATTATTTTACTTAATCCTAGTATCTCATTTGGAAATTTTACAAAACAGTATTTGAAGCTGTGTTGGTGGTTAATAATTAACTCTATGTGGATTTGGGTGGTAATTCCCCACCACTTGGAGACAACTACTTACTATCCTGTGATTTATGTCACATTACTCAACTCTTCTACGTCTGAATTTTTGGAAGCAGTTTGTCATGAATTCGTGTTTCTTTTCTCCTGCTCCGTTGAGATATCTGTGTTTACCATGTTTATTTGTATCAGTTCCTTCCTGAGTTTTCAGTTTGGGATTTTCTTTAATTTGTGGTTTTCATCTCTGGTTGCAGTTGTTGAGACTGGATCTTCTGTATCCTATTTCCGCTGCACTATGTCATTTTGGCGCCCGGATTATTTTCCTGCTCCACCTACTAATGAAAATTAGGGTGAAGTTTTTTCAGCTTTATTATTCTATTCCAGTTCAAGCCTTATTCACAAATCCCAAGTTTACCATGTGAGGACAAAGGTTTCTGAGGATGCTCGTGAATGGTTGTTGTCCACGGTGGAGCGCAATTCACGTGTTTTAACTGAAAGTGCATCTCTGTACCCTTTGTTAAAAAAATTGTGTGTATCTATTTAAGAGCTCAAATTATATCATAAGTTTTACACCTTCCAACAGGGTACCACTCCGCTTTCAATATTCCTTTCTCAGTTTCTTGCCTACTGCTGTACAATTGATGTTTCTGAGGTGAATAAACTCTCAGTGTTGTGGTTAACAGTTGACTAGACTGCCCAGGATCGGGCAGTTTGGGATTTCCTGTTAACCACAACTGAGGCCCTGGTAAGCCAAATTCTTTATATGGTCTCAAATCTGTTGGTTTCCAAACAAGGTTTGATGGAAGTTGAAGCCAAACCCACTGTGTGCTCCTGATTTTCTGGGACTTGTTCCACAGTGGCGTCCTCCAGCCAGAGTCAGGATTGTTCTACCTGTGGTTCTTCTCAGTTGCAATTGGCAATTTTGAACAAACCCACCAAGGTAAATGAAGCACCTGTAGTGTATTCCCCTGAGAGTTCATTGGCTATGCTTCAGCATGTTGTGCCTGAAAAGCCTTCAGCAGTCAAATCTGAAGAGTTGCCCCCCGTTCCAATCAATCTGATCATCCTGTTCTTCCTGCTGCTGTCCAAAAAATTATTGAGCAATATTTCCAGGAGCACTCTGCCTCCTTAGCCGCTTTTTGTACCACTGGAGAGAATCAGGACCCTGCCAAGATTGCAACATTAGCTGCAAATAAATCTACTTCTGGTTACTTCTTGTTTTATGGTAGCATTGATAACAGTCAAACTATCTATCAGCTGGCCATTCTGTTGGATATAGGTGCTTCCAAGAACTTTATGAGTGTTGAGACTGTGGACTTGCAGCAACTCAAGTATCACCCTGGAATGTTAGTTAGGGGTGGAAACTGTCTAATGTTTCCCTCTTTCCAGCTTAAGAAGCCGGTGACATTTGTAGTTGCAGGTCAGTCTTTTACTGCAAGGTTCTCCATTTGCTCTACCCTTATGTATCCTATTATTTTGGGGGTGGGCTGGTGGCAAGACCATAATGTATTGACCCTGCTGAAAGAAAATATGCTACAAGTGGAACACTTGTTGGGCATATCCATCTGTATTCTGTTGTTAGGTATGTCTGAATTAGAGCAGTCTTCTCAGACCATTCACTTGGTTTCTGTTCCCGTCCCTGCAAGTTCAGATTTACCAGCATACCTGCACCCCTGGTCTGCGGCATTTGACGCTACTAGGGGCGAGGTTCTTCCCAAGCACACTCAGTTTGACTTTGACTTTAAAGTTACTGTTGATCTGATTTGTATTGTGTCTCCTATTTACCCTTTAACCTTGAAGGAAAATGCATGTTTAGGGGAGTGGACTTGTGACATGTTGGCAAAGGGATACATTTTCAAGAAGACTTTGCCAATCTTCTCCCCATTGTTGTTTGTGCATAAGTCTGATGGGTCTCTTTGTCCTTGTGTTGACTACAGGAATTTGAATAACATTAAAATTCCTGATCCCTATCCCTTACCTCTTGAAGCTCAGATTTCTTGGTGCGTCAAGAAGGCAAAGGTATTCTCAAAACTTGATCTATTGAATTCCTTCAATCAAATAAGGATTGTAGAAGGAATGGAATGGTTAACAGCATTCAGAACTAAGAAGGGCATCCTCCAGTTCCATGTAATGCCTTTTAGATTGAAGAATGCTCTGGCTTGCTTTCAGCGGTTAATTGCTTTGGTCTTGGGGGATCTCCTAGGTGTATGTGGCATTGCATATATGGACAATATCTTAGTATTCTCTCTGGATGAGGAGTCGCTTAAGGCCCACCTTTTGGCAGTGGTAGAGCAAATTCTCCAGGCCAACTTGATCATTAAAAGGATTAAATGTGAATTCTTTAAACGTAAGGTTACCTTTCTGGGTAATATTATCTTTGAGGATGGCCACACCATTGCCCCTGACAAGGGAGCAGCAGTTTAGGAGTATGCTACACCTGTGACAGTATCCCAACTTTGTAGTTTTTTGGGTACCTGTACGTTCTTGAAGAAATCACCCCCCACTTGTCTGAAGTGGCCGCCCCTTTATATTCAGCTAGCAGGAAGACAACTCTGGTCTGGACGCCTGAGTGTGCAGATGCGTTCACAGCAGTCATGGCTCTTTTGTTGTCCTCCCCAGTGTTAAGACATGTGGATCCTGAGCTGTCTTTTGTGGTTTCCACGGATGCTTCAAAATATGCTGTGGCATCATCATCTCATGTTGGCGCGTCATCCATTTGTAGTAAGAACTGACCACAAAGCTCTTCTGTATTATTGACAACCCAGGGTTTTGTCAGGTTGCCAATCCAGATGGCATGGTGACTTGACAAGATAAAAGTTCCGCTATGAGTTCATTAAGGGATCTGATAATCACCTGGCAGATGCATTGAGTAGAAATCCTTCTCATCTACTGGATGCTGGTATAGATATTGAGTTTAACATGCACACAATGATTCCAGACAAGGATGTGATTCCTTTTGTACTACCTCTGCCAGCTACGCTTGCTATCATGTCTTTGACCGAGGACGCAGACTTAGACCTATATTCCAAAGTCAAGTTTTTGCAGCCTTTGTCCAAAGGTTATGATAGGTTACTGGAACTAGCATGTGCACCCCCGGCTGGCCAGCCACAGGGTTATCACAAGATAGGGCCAATTCTATATCATCAAGGTTTCTTGTGGGTCCCAGAGGGAACTATTTGGGATGAAATCATGGAGACTCATCACACCTTCCCCACAGCAGGCCACCCAGGGAAGAACAAAGCGGTGGTGTTAATTTGCTGACAGTTTTCTTGAAAAGGTTTGATAGTGGAGGTGGCAGCTTACGTTCAAGACTGTCTGGTATGTGTTTGGTCCAAGGCAAGCAGGAACAAGACAACTGGTTTGTTGGTTCCTCTGCAGCCAGCTGCAGGACCATGGACGTTGGTGTTGGTAGACTTTATTAGAGAACTTCCAAATTCCAACGGGTTTAATGCAATTATGGTGGTGGTTGATTGCTTTACAAAAATGGCACACCTTGTTCCCTGCTCAACCACAATTACTTTGGTGGAAACATCTTGGTTGTTTGTCAATAGAATCTTCTCCTTGCATGGCATCCCAATGGAGATTGTGAGTGACCGCGGGCCCCAATTCATTGCCCAGTTCTGGGAAGCTTTTACTGGAATTCTGGGTATCAAATTGTGCCGTTCCACAGCTTTCCACCCCCAATCTGAGGGCAAAAAGAGAGGGTAAACCAAAGTTTGAAGGTCTACCTACGCTGCTACACAAATGCAAGACAAGATGACTGGTGTGATAACCTACCCATGGCAGAGTTCACATATAATAACGCCCCACACACGTCAACTCAAGTCTCGCCATTCTATGCCAATGTAGACTACAACCCTTCATCCAACATGGTTCCCTGCTTAGTTAGCAATGTGGAAACTGCAACTGATCAAGATGCTGCATTGAAGCAGGTTCATCAGGAGCTCCAGGTTACTCTTGCTGCCGCCGTGACAACTTACAAGGAATACACAGATTGCAAACGCCAGGAAGATCCAACCTACAGGCCAGGTGATCTAGTCATGGTTGATGCTTGCAATATGAAACTGAAGGTCCCCTGTTGCAAATTAGTGCCCAAGCAAGTTGGTTCCTTCAAGGTTGAACATCAAATTGGTCCCTCTGCATATCAGCTAGATTTACCCCCAGATTTCAAGATTTTCCACACCTTCCATGAATGCCTTCTTACTCCCTTTAAGGGTACAGAGACTCCTTCTTCCCAACCCATTCTTGTGGAAGGAGAACCTGAGTATGAGCCAAATTGTATTCTGGCTTCCTGTAAGAATCAGCACTGTTTGGAATATTTGGTGCTATTAAAGGGTTATCCTGATTCTGAAAACTCATGGGTTCCCCACTATGATTGTTCCAATTCCCCAGACTTGATTCAAGAGTTCTACAAGCAAAATCCCACTGCTATTGGCCACCCCAAGCTTACCTTAGCCGCAATGAAACTCCCACCTGCTCCCAAGAATTTCTCCTTATCCCTTCTCCTGGATGGTGGTATTGTGCCCAGGGCTAAAGCAGAGGGTAATGTCACAGTAGGTTCCATCATGCTGGGAATTATCTGGCCAAGTAGAAAGGCTCAAAAAGCTAGCAAGCCTTTAACAAAATTGACCAAATTAACAGATTTAAATCATACAGTTGATCACAAATGGGTTACAGCTGCTCCAGTCTACCAGATGAAACCAATCCCTCCTTGCAAACTGACATTGATAAATTGACGTAATTTGAGGGTCACCTGATACAAGCTTATTAATAAGAATGGTTGTCAGAAATTGGTCACTCAAGGGTTCTTTGCAACCTGGACCAGATACTCACTTGACAATGTAGAAGGAATGTGAGCCCAGGATCCAGTTGGTATTGCTTAGTCAATTTTTGATATATATTGAATAATTTTAACTGTTTCAACTCTAAGAGTTGAGTCCTCCTAAAAATTTACTCAATAAAAATCAAATATCCCTTGATCTAATTTACTTTTAAAAATGCATCCTGTAGTTGGATTGTTACGCTACATTCCCTATAATTTTATTCTAAGCTGGATCATTACTGGAAGATGGGGCCCTGAAGTTGGAACTTTGTTGTTGGCTCCTTCCAATGTTAATTCAATGCCTGCCAATCTTGGAGTGATTCCCCCTGTCTTTAAAAATGAAAATTGTTTTTCATCTCAATGTCCTGAATTTTATTCTGAAGATTCTCTGATGCTTTCACAGGCTACTTATATTGGACTATTTTGGTTAGGATTAATTATTTTACTTAATCCTAGTATCTCATTTGGAAATTTTATAAAACAGTATTTGAAACTGCGTTGGTGGTTAATCATTAACTCTATGTGGATTTGGGTGGTAATTTCCCACCACTTGGAGACAGCTACTTACTATCCCGCAATTTCTGTCACAAGAGGGGCAACACAGGATTTATAGGGAACAGAAGAAGCTGCCCAGGTCCTAACTCAAGGATGCCTACCTTATCATGCTGGCCCCCTTCAAAAAGATACATACCTCTGAACAACTGAGGCCAGACTACAGCTTGGTATCTGTGAAATATTTCTCACCAGGCCATAACAAACAGCTCTGGATCTATGAGGCTGTTTCTAGAATTCTGGCTATAACTGGTTGCACAGGTAACAGGTGAAACAATGACAATGATTTGCCCCATAGCCCAGAAACCAATACCACAATTTCCTGATGCTTATCTGATATATTGGTCAATGTAATTCTTAAATCTTATATAATATATCCCTATTTCTATAATATTATAGAAAAGCAGTAAAAATATCAGTACCAAAGAAAAAAAGAAAAAGAGGGGTAATCTTATTGATGTGTTTTTATAAGTTTCATCACGGAGGCCAATTTTTTACTGAACTTCAAGCAACCTCATGAGGAGTACACAAACAACAAATCTTTCTTGGACCTAATTGATATCTGGAGCTTGGCTAATGCAAAGCTTTGTTCATTCCTGAGCCACCAAATGAAATGCAGAGAAAAGGTATTAGAAAGCATCAAATAAGAAGGACATGATGTATCTGTGTTCTCAGCTAGCCATACAGATATACACTTGGGTGATGTGTTTTTCTAAAAAAATCATTATAAAATTTTAGGAAGGCCCTAAGATATACGACCAAGTGATCCTTGCTTCCACAACTACAGCAGGATCTTCAAAGGCCAGAAAATTACTAACCTCTTCACCAAAGTAGATCTTCATTTCAATAAGTGTTTCCAAACAACCAAGTATATTGGATTAATACTGTATGGTTCACCTGAATATCAGCCAGTAAACATAATGCCCAAGAAAGATGATAATACTCTATATCATGCCCTTCTTTGAAACAACACAGCCATTTATTTTTGTCTCCCAAACTACCTGCTACCACAGTCCCCAGTTAACCCAGTCAATCAGCTCAAACCAGTGAAGCCCAACCATATCCCCACTAATCCAGTACTGCCTCATTTACCCAGTTTCACCAGCCCACTGTTTATTATGATTCACTTCCCCTTACTCTATTTTCTCAAATAACCCACATTCTCCCAAACATCATATTTTTATCTAGCTAGACAATGCATGTTAATTCATTTTTAAAACATTTATTTTGAGGATATATTAAAATAAGTTGAATATGTATTAATAGTTTATTTATATATGTATATGTGCTTTGCAAAAATAATTAAATTTATTTTTTCTATTAGTTTTAGTTTCATCTATTTTTACAATTAACACACCCAAGAAAATATAAGTGCAAAGAAGCAACCAATCAGAAAAGGATTTAGTATTTTTCTTTTCAATTTTCATTGATGATTGGCATTTGTAAAGCCCCTAATTGGTCTATTATATATGTATAAGTTAATAAATTACACCTATCAGCTCAGTTCTTCTTGTTTTTATGATCTCCATTGGCATTTTAAATTATGAAAAATCTAGCCACCAATTGCTGGCTTCTCTGGTGCTAGATTTTCTGCTGGTTTGGTATGCCAATGAGGATCACAAAGGACAGCATATTTTAGTCAACAGGATTCATTTAATGTGATAAATAGGGTCAGTGCTCCACCTTGCCTCAAAGGCATTGGGCAAGGTGGACCAGGCCAGGCCCCAAACCGCGGAGACCTTTATTGACAGGAACCATTTTTGGGCAGGCGTCAACTGCGGACTCTGGTAACTATTAAATATGGTTATAAGGAAAGCAAAAGTGAGTAATAAATTTGGGAAAATCTTAGCTGAAGCATTTCCTCAAACAACAAGAGAGAATGATTCTGCATAAATTTTATTTTTCAAAATTTTAAAATCAATTTCAAAATGTTGATTTTTATGCCAACTGGTTGTTTTTGTTGTTTTACTCTTATTTTATTAAAATTTTTAGGTAACCAAGATGACTCCCAGGGAGCTATCATGGTAGGTATTTAGGGAAAAATATAAAAATACCATAATGAATATATAAGGAGAGAGATGATTGGATGAAGAACAGAAAAGGGAAAATCTGTTATCCAATAGTGGGTTTTTGGAATCAAACTTTGTCAGTTGGGTTTGTTACATTTACTAATTTAAGATGTGCATAGTAAAACAATAGTGGTCTTTGTCCAAGCCAATTTTCAATAACAATAGAAACCTAAGGTGTATTCTGATTAGCTTTTCTTTTATACTTGTATTTGATTGTACCCATTGATTATATATTTTACTAAAAGTAAGATTATAGTAAAAATTAAAGTAACTTAAAGCAACAAAGAAGAAATCTGGAGCAATTTAAGCCCCCATTAAAATATAAGAATGTTATTGTCAACATAAAATAATATGATTTCAGTAAATGCAATGGAAAAATAAAAAATTATTTGACAGCACAATAATTTTATTGATATTACATAAGGAACCAGTATATATAAATCAATCAATAAGGATGGGAATGTTAAATTTAATAAAGAAATGATCCTTTATTTACATGAACATAAAGATTATTCATTGATTTTTATTGAGATAAAAGGTCTTGGAGAATTTTATATTTTGAATATGGCTCAATTTAAGACATTGATTGGCAAGCTTGGTGAAGCAGTTGCAAAATCAAATAAGTTAATCAAAGAGTAAAGATCAGGCTGAAATAGGTGGTGCTTGGCAGCAAAAGAAGAATTGAGCTTATTTTTAAAGCACTCAAGAACAGGATTTATAATAAAACAGACAAAATTCCACTAGAATCTTCATTAAGAAGGGTTTAATTGAACACCTGCAATTCAAACTTCAGGGGTTTGTAACATTTGATGGATGGCAAATAACCTTGAGATGTTTGAGAAATTGAAACCCAAGAAGTAACCTAGGCCAACTTATCCAGAAAAGAAGAAGATCTCAGAGAACCCCAAGAGGCCATGCCTGTAAAAGGATCTAGCAGAGAGAAAAATGAGAAAAGGTAATCAAAATACTAATAAAATTTATTTAGGTAAAATAGAGGGTGGGATAAACAAACTGTTTAAGTCTCATGTATCAACTATTCTCTAAATGAACTATGCAGAGCATGTCAAATGCCAACTGGTTCTAACCCTGGCCATAAATTAGGAATTGCTAGTAAGATTAAAGAAAAACTGCCCTATATCACAGAAACAGATCAACAAGCATCAACCAGAGGAAGGGACATCATAATGAAGGGTAACAGCCATTATTGCAGCAGCACTTATCCAATTAAATATGTTTGTGTTACCTACAGGATTTAAGGTTCTACTTATTTTGTTAGTATGGGAGTATGCAAAGAAGATGTAATATAAAAACTTAAATGAGATGAAATGGGGCTAATAGGATATCATATTTTCTACCCAAAGTATTAAAAAGCTTTTCTCCATCCTAGAGAGCTTCAGTAAAAATTCAACAGAGCTAACCTTGAATTTAACAGCAGCAATGACATGGGTGGCAATAATCTTTGATGATATTGGGGCACCTTGATGAAAAGAAAAGACAAAAATATCTATAACTATGAATAATAAATTCAGGACCTAATTTTATAAGAACAAGATTAGTACATCATATAATAAATTGTTTAAGTTCTACCCTTTTTTTAGTTCAGAGAGCTATTTAGTCTTTAACTTGGTATTGTGATCCTAATAGGTATCAAGGCTGAGGTCTGAGACATAATAGAGGTTACAAAAAACTAGATGACTTCCATCAAAACCTGGACAGGAGGAAGATTGCTTCTGGTTACAGCTTGATTAAAAATTTAATACAGAACATCATGATCCTGGAGCTATCTATGAGATGGCTACCCCTCTCAAAATAATCATCTTATCCAGTTGGATCTCAGTGTTGCCATTCAAATGGCCAGAAAATATTTAGCCAAGAGGCAGATATAATGCATTTCCTGGCTTTTGGAATATGAACTATCATTCATAAACAAGTTCTGAAACGCCATCAACCTGGTTTGTAATAAACCTAAATTATATTCTCATTATTTTTGTTTTTTAAAATTAAAGCCACATCAACCTACTTTAAATATATTTGTATTACCAGTTTTATCATGCTTTTTATCAAATGTTTAATTAATATATATATAATTTAAAATATTTAAATAAAGAAATAACAAATATTTTTAAATAAAAACTATTGTAATAAATACTGTAAATTCAGAATATAAATGTAAAAATGTGGGATTGTCAAATCCTTGGTCCAAATTTTGAATCACTTTTGCAGGATGGCCTTTTTTAATTAAATTGAATTCTTTGAGTATTTATTTGAATATTTGAAAATGTGGGAACTCATAGACACTTTGCAAAGTTCAAGTCAAACTGCATATTTCCTATGGAAAAAATGAATTAACTGGAATCAATTTTGAAGCGTTCAAATCCATCAACCATTTTCATTAAGTTTACTATGTTTTTTGAAATTGCAGGATTGTCAAATCCATGAACCAAATTTCAAATCACTTTTGAATGGCACTAGTAAACTCAGATATTAATTGCAGGAACTGGAATCCAAATTGAATGTACAGTAAGCACACTAGGAAACACCAGCCCAAATCAAGAAGCTCCACCACAACTAAAATCAAATGAAAAATTCAATCTTGATAACCATGTTTAGACATAAAAAGTGATTAAACTTTAAAATTATCCAAAACTGGAAAGGATACAATATTATACACTTCAAATCACAGATATAGAAATTCAGTTACTATTCAAAGCTAAATCAAGAGAAAATAACTACTCACAACTAGGCCAATAAATCCAAATAAATACATATTTAATCTAAAATATATTTTTTATTTTATTTTTATGGACTGTCAATCACATTACCAACCAGCTCCTGCACCAGCCCGCAGGGCAGCCTGTTCATGAGGGTGTCTCAGAGGGTTCAAGAACAGACCCAGAACCCAACTCAAGGGGAGTCATGCCAACACACAGGCCTCCCAAGGTGTCAGCGCCAGCCAACCACCTCCCGCATCCCAAGCCCAATCAACCAGCCTGAATCCAAGACAGAAGCCGCTTCCAAGGCCTGCAACCAAAGTCTCCTATATAAAGATCATTGGGAATAATGAGGTTACATACACCTCCACTGTGTACCCAGTTGTCACCTGGCCCGCCACTCTTGATCCAAGAGTTGCTACTTCCTGCCCCCACGTCTTTGACACCTCCTATGAGCCATTGGCCACCACTGAAGAGCCATCTGTGCCTGAATTAAATGCCATCATTGATGGCACCAGCACAAACAAGAATGATCCCACCTTCTGCATGAAGGTCCTCATCCTCTGTGTCAAGCCTGCTAGCCAGGATGCTGTGGTACCTGCCAAGGACCGGCGTCAGTTGACGGATAGTGAGTGTGAAGCTCTCCTCAACTGCTTGAACAGGGGAATGTTGGTTTAGGATATTGCGTCCCAATTTGGTGTCATAGCCAGATACATTACTGACATCAACACCAAGTATGGCAACACCAGGAGAATTGCAAAATCTGCCAAGGCTAAGCGGCAGTCCAAACTCTTGCAGCCTGTGCATATTGATGCAATAAAACAGTGGGTTACCAAGGATTGCCACCTGGACTCACTTGCTGTCCAATCTATGCTTGCCACAGAGTTTGGACTTTCTTTTTCTAAAACCCTTGTTTAAAAAGCAATGGTTGATTTGGGCTTCTCCTGGAAAGTACTGGGAGTTTTTCTGTACAACAGAAACAATGAGAAGATCATCAAGGATTGACGCATTTATGCCAAGACATATCTGGCACTAAAGGAGACTAGGAATGTCCAGTTCTTCTACATCAATGAATTGTCGTTTTCCTCCTCACTCAGGTCTAGGCATGGGTGGGTTGAGAAGGGGTCCAAGGACAGTGTAGTCCATTGTGCAGCTGTCTGTTCCCAAACCTATTCCATGGTAGCGCTTCTTGGTCCTTGCGGGTTGGACCAGTATCAGATGATCAAGGGTTCCCATAATAGCGGGACATTTCTTGATTTTCTCTGAACTGTCAAGGAGTATCTCCAGATCAATTACCACAGTTCACCCACATTGTTGTGTTGGATAATGTCAGGCTCCACAAAGTGGATCTGGTTGTGTCCAAGCTCCCGCCCATCAATAAAAATAACCATTTGGCCAGCCACCGCCTGGCTGACTGTCCAATGAGACTCCTCTTCCTCCCCCCATATTCTCCATTCCTTAACCCAATTGAGGAGGTCTTTGGGTGGATCAAAAATAAGGTGAAGCAAGGCCTCTCTCAGGACACCAAGGAACTCTTCAATATCCTTGAGGTCAGTCAATTTACAATGTCATCCAATGTGGTGGCAGCTTTTTACAAGTACTCAGAATCCTTCCTCCCCAAAGCCCTGGCCTCCGAGCCAATCAGATAAATGGGCGCTCTGGGTTTTATTTGTTTTTATTTTTATTTATTTTGTTTTTAGTAGGACTCAAAAATTATTATTTATATATAATGATGTGACGTTTGATTGTATTATAGACATATAAGAGTATGTAGAAAAGGTGAGTAAAATTAATTATACTAGGTATGAGGAATATATTTTTATTATAATGCACTGGATATTATATTGACTGTTGTGCTAACAAATAAATAAATTAAAAAAGATAGAAATAGATTAATTTTATTTAAATAATTATGAATCCTTGTTGGTACTCTGGCTTTTTTAAGCCATAAATCAGACCTTGCAGGTCATCATCTGGTCCTTATTATTTCAGTGCCACTATAGCCACACGACACAACCACCAATGATTTTTATGTATCATTTACTAATTAGTACTTAGGACGCGGGTCAAGCATATCAAATATATTTATCAAATCATATTACAAGGGAAAGGTAATTAGAGTTCTAAACAATCACTTGTTTAGAATATAAGTGGAGTGGGCCGCATGATGCGGATAAATTCAATTCTTGTTGTTTGTATATGTAATAAATGAACCTGTACTTGACAAGCTAGTAAATAAAAACATTTTTAACTTATTTTTATTATTTGACGTGGTTGCAACTATAACTAATGTCTTGTAATATATTTAGATATATTAATATTATAATTTACCTGCTAAAATTTAAAATAAAATTAAAATATCAAAAGCAAAATTATAATTATAAATCTTAAAATTTATCTATTAAAGTTTAAATATTCAAAATTTAACTATTTTTATTTAATTTTGATTTATTCAATATTGAAATATTATAAATTAAAATTTTTAATATTAAAATTTTAATATTAACTTTTAGATACTAAAATTTTAATATTTAAATATTTAAAATTAAAATTTTACTATTAAAATTTTAATATTACATATTTCAGTGAAAATATTTAATATTAAAATAAAAAAATTTCTAAAAAAATAAAATTTAAGTTGCAAGGGAAAAGTATTTATTAAGGGGATGATAATTGCAAAGGGGAATGTAATTATTCCGGGAATTATATACCAAAATTAAATTTTTGGCTAAAGTGTCTGTCAGGTATTTATACTGACTTTGTTCTATCATGGATACCTTGGCAGCCTGCCAAGCCATCTATTGGAGAAGCTTCCAATATTACTAGCAGGCTTAATTGATCTGAGAAGCCTTTGTGAAGTAGATTTGGATTGCTTATTACAAGAACAACCAGGAATACAATAGACTCCAATTACAACTGGTTCCCAATTGGCTAGAGTTATTCCAGAATACTCTAGCAAAATGCCGGGTTAGATATTATGGGTTTCCCTGAGGATCAAAAGGAACATGCCCTGTTTGCACTAGCAAACTGCCAGTGCCATTGCAAATCCATGCAAGAAAGGTTGCCTAGGAACAAAGTGCCATGTACTAAAAATAGAGTCATAAATTAGCGCCGCCACTGCCGGCAAGCTAATAGATTATGTATCACTCTATGGCAATTAGTACCCAGTGCAAGGTACTATGATATGGAATCCCATGCCATTGCATGGATTCCTAACTCTGGGGGTTGATGCTGGCGGTCTGGGGGTGAAAAGACTACCAAGCAAGAGTTAGATGCGCCAGATGATCTTATCCTGGCAAGAGAGCACTGGCTCTATAAAAGCCCTTCCATTGGACTAATGGAAGGCAGACAATTATACCAATATCCTACTGTAGAACCTTTTCATAGTAGAAGAAGATATCCAAGTTCAAAGACCATTTTCAGTACTCAAAGAACTAGCAAGCTGCCTGTATAGAAAGCCGCTTGGAAGTTGCCTCCCTTGGACATTGCTAGCTGTTGCTTTGCCAAGGAAATACCAGACGCCGCAAGTAACACTTGTTGCCATACAAGCATCTATCAACACAATGACCAGAATATCACAATTACTCAATAAAGCAAATTGTAATCAGCCCGCCAGGTCTGAGAGAATAACAGAAAGTTCTGACAGCATCCAAAAGGATCCACATACTCTTCTGTATGTGGTGGACAATCCTGGATATGATTGCTAGAGGGGTGGCGCCCTGTACCCCAGTGGTTGTTGAATGTTTGATAAAAGGAAGCCAAGTGAGTGAATCAATTAATAGGTTTTTTCAGGGTGCATGTAGTACCCATAAAATGTTGCCAATGCAAAGGAGTCATACAGGACGTGCTCAACTGTCCTATACCCTCGTGGTGTCTTCTGGCAATTGAGTGCTAAGCAGCATATATTGATTTGAATAGATACATCCTCCAACTTTTTGACGTTGGTTTTTAATGTGCAGTGAAGGAGGATTCCCAGGTATATCATAACGTGAATTCTTTGCAAGGTGTATTTTTCTGAGAACATGCACAATTTTTTGAATACTTTAACTAATCTATTGATATAGGAAGTTTGATTGAATTTAAAGAGGGTTCTGGGGGGCGCCCAACTTGTATCAGCCCCCCATGCCTCCGCAAACAAAATGAATAAAGGTTCTAATGTGTTCACAAGGACTGTATCTCTGACTTTATTTGACAATGCCTTGAATAATTCATTAAATTTTTTAGTTTTTAGATATTCATTTCCTATTTGAAAGTCAGTTTTTATTAAGTTTTTTTATGTTTGTTGATGTTTACAAATGGGAATTGTTGAATGCTTTCATAGATATATTCATCAAAGTTTAGCTTGACATCCCTGCAATTTTCATTCATCTCTTTGAAGTTGATATTTGATCCTATTTTGTGTGCTTTCCTAATCCATGGCAAGCACCCCACGGGTGGTAAATATTCCTTGGCTTTTGCTTCAATATTTGAAAACTTATTCATATTCTGTTGAATTATTTTATTTATTTGGTTTTTATTTATTTGTTTTACAGGGGCTACCAGTGACTGGTAACCCCCGTAGAACCAACTTGGCATAAAAGCTGCCACTTCCGCAACCTTGTCCCCATTCCTAGTGATAACTAAAATAAATATAAGTAAAACATAAAAAAGACTTGCTAATTGTTTCCCCTACAGCCCCCTCAGCCACTGGCACCCCTTCAGCAAACTTCATGCGTGTTGGCTGCTCTTCATTTGATTTCCTGGGCTTGATTTTCCTTATCTTACTTGTAACTTGTGTTTCTTCTTGGTTTTCATTTGATAAATTTTTTGTATTTCTTGAAGCGCTCCTGCTTCTTGACTGAGTTTTGTTTTTGTCTGTTTTCATTTGGTCAGTTTCCACTTCATTTGTGTTTATTTCACGTGGGATTTCATTTCCTTCAATTAGTTTGATTTTTTTGAGTATTCTTTCTATTGGTTTTTGCAAATTCCCACAAGTTGTAACTTTCACTTTTGAAATCTAACCGCTTGAGTATTTCCTTTTGAAGATTTAAAATATTTCTTTGTGTTCTTTGTTGACCATTGTTCCCAGGCTATTTTTTGCAGTTTCATTTTGCTGGACCAAGGCTCTTCCCTCATTTCCCAGTTGATTTACCACAATTTCCCTGATGTTGTATTCAAGCTCAACAACCTTTTGGAGGGCTGACTCTAATTTTTTATTAAGTTATAGATATTTGAATTTTGTTTGAATTACATCAAAAAACAGGTTTTTATAGTACTACCTTCAACATGTGAATATTTTTCATTATCATTACTAAATTAAAGACAATAAACGTAAATGTTGCATTAGAATATTGCAATTAGACGTCAAATCTTGATATTTTGATATTATGTGCATAACTAAATGCATTTTTTTAATAAAATCCATTGTAAACTTGGCCTTTTCCATTATAATTTAATGAAATGAACTGTGTTTATATTAGAGAGCCATTAACACTTATTACAAATATTGATACATAGTGCATTTTACAGCCTGTATATTGATCTATTAGTAATAATTCTATAGACTTTTTATTTGGATTTTGCAAGTTAATACTAATGTAATGGATTAATAAATTACTGTTTATTGTCATTAATTGGCTGATTTTCTTTGCTGTGGTAATTGTGCATTTTCTGATATTTACACACTAGTATCCAATTGGTTGGCTTCACATCCAATTGCACAGGCAATAGGAAATCAAGTTGCCACCCTGACCACATCTGGTCTCAGGGTGGCGGCTTGATTTCATATTGCCTGTGCAATTGGATGTGAAGCCAACCAATTGGATACTAGTGTGTAAATATCAGAAAATGCACAATTACCACAGCAAAGAAAATAAGCCAATTAATGACAATAAACAGTAATTTATTAATCCATTACATTAGTATTAACTTGCAAAATCCAAATAAAAAGTCTATAGAATTATCACCAATAGATCAATATACAGGCTGTAAAATGCACTATGTATCAATATTTGTAATAAGTGTTAATGGCTCTCTAATATAAACACAATTCATTTCATTAAGTTATAATGGAAAAGGCCAAGTTTACAATGGATTTTATTAAAAAAGTGCATTGAGTTATGCATGTAATATCAAAATATCAAGAGTTGACGTCTAATTGCAATATTCTAATGCAATATTTACGTTTATTGTCTTTAATTTATTAATGATGATGAAAATATCCATGGAAATAATTATATGTTACCACATCAAATGTACAACATTCTTTACATATGGGAAATGTTGATAATGTAAAAGAAAATATTATTAATTATGAATAGAAAGAGGGATATTAATTTTAATAAGTTGTCACAAAGAAAAGATTTATTTACTAATCAAAGGACGGGAAGGGGGAGGGAATGGGCAGAATGAACATTGCCTTCATCTGCACCTGTGAAAGGGACGGCATCAGAGATAGTGGGGGGATTGGTAGTGGCTTGGGAGTCAGGGTTAGAAGGCAGGTGGCTTGATGGGGGGTTGGGGAGGCAGGGTTTGTTGACTGGGAAGGGACAGCAAGAGCTGCTTGCTTCAATTGCTCAAATTTGTCTTCTGTCACATATGCGGGCTTGGTGAAACAGATGGATTGGCGTGGGGGGAGGTGGGAGTCCTTTCTGGACTTATCACTATCACTTGCATAGAAAATGACAAGATCTGATAGGTCCTGGACAAACATAGAAGGGAAAAGCTCAATACCATTATCAATTTGGGTGCATAGTTTGTTGTAGGTGGCAGGCTTTAAGCACCTGAGGATGGAACCAAAATTATAGAGACATACATCTGCAAGATGCATGTCAGTGTGGTTGATGGGGTAGGGCCAACAGGTATGCCCTGAAGCCCTGATTTCTTGGGTTGTTCATTCCTGCTGCTTCATCTCAGCACTCAGTACAACTGTGTGCACGGCGTTTTGTGTGGCCCACTCCTCCAGCATGACCTTGATCTCTGTCTGGTAGGCATACTGTGATGGTCCACATGTTTGGTGGTTTGCAGGCGGGGATAATGTTGGCCAAGCACAAGTTTGGTTGTTTGCTGCAGGTGGAGGCCTAGTAGGTAACATAGAACTATTAGGGTAAGTAAGGCATGGCTGTTAGGTAACAAAGGACTACCAGAGGCAGATGTTGCCTCCACCCAGAAGAAGATATTGGCTGCTTTAGGCTATAGTTCTTCACCTATCAGGGAACTGTGGCTGTAGAAGGGTGAAGACTGAGATAGCAAGCATGGAACTTTGTCTTTCTGGGGGGAGAAGGTTTTGGACCCCTGGCAGGTAACACAGGCTGCCAGGGAGGGGAAGAGCTCTGAGGGCTCTATGTACTCTGATACGCTTACAGAAGATCTGTGAGCAAGCATCCTACCTAACGGACTGGTAGAGTGTCCTTGTTTATGCCCCTATAGGGGCTTTGGGGGAGAACCCAAAGTGAGCATTGGAGGGTATAGATTTGCTTGGAGGTGTCACAGAGGCGGCTTGCTTGGGGAAGCAGCTGAAGAACTTGGTGTGATCAGGCCTCTGGGAAGTAGAGCTGATTACTCTGCAACTGAAAGTCCATACTTAATCACCTGGGTGAGAAAAAACAATGCATAGACATTGATCTATAGTTGGATGGCCTAAGTGGATTGCCACTTGCAAGGGCCCAGTCAAAAGCCAGTTCAATGTAGACTCATGCCTGGGTCTACAAGTTCTGGTAATGGGGACTGAGATAAAGAACCAAGGTGGTTCACAGAATAAGCAGAGAAGACTAGTAAGAGGGACTGTTTGATCACAGTGAAGACTAGTTGACGGACTGTTGATTCATATTAAATTATGGGAACCAAGATAGTTCATTGTGCAGAGGGAAATAAGGAGGTTCCTAGTGAGGATAAGTTGAAGGGCTCAGAGATCATGATGCAGAAGTAGCTGGTCATGATAAAGGAGAAGTCAGAGGACTAATAGGCCGTTTAATGACTGGTCTGAGCTGTTGGAGACTGGAATGAACTGTTTAGAGACTAAGGCTAAAGATCTGGAAGATGTGGTTGAAGATCATGATGCATGATTAGCTGATCATGATACAGGAGCTGGCTGAAGGATCAGAAGATGATGATGAAGAACTAGTGGTCTGGAGAAATGAGCTAAGATTTCGCCAAATTGATTTGCCAAGGTGGTAAAATGTGGAATGTTTTGCCTTGATTTAGTATTAAAATAAAGAAGGAATGTGGATAGAAGTGTGGGTAAGATATTTATTTATTAAGTTCCTAGGATAGACGAAGGTATGTTGCTATGAGATCTAGATACAAAGTTGTTTTGGTGGGATGTTTTCCTTGGATTTTACAAGATTTGTAAATATATGGAGAAAACGTTGAAGAGGTCCAGAAAGAAAAGTTTAAATAGTATTCTACTATTTAAATGGGTTAAGGTTGAATGAAGGGAAGACTGGTGCCGGAATAATGGACCAGTTAACGCTTTGGTGCGCAAAGAGTTGTCAATTTGAGTGGTTTGAGCTGTGGAAATTATTTTCCTAGTTGGATCCCAGTGGAACTTCAGAAATGATCTATTTCTACGCTCTGCATTCATTGGTTAAGTTCTGGCAGGTTTCCTGATGAAAATGATTGGTTAGAATCCAAAAGCTTAAAGTATAAGCAAGGAAATAGTGAATTAATACTTTAAGCTTTTGAGAAAGTAAGTATGTAAGCTTAAGTTATTATAGGGAAAAGTGAGCAGCAATGGTTTAAGCTTCTGAAGAAAGCCATTTTGAAGGCAGAACCTTTGGGAAAAGGACACTATAAAAAGGTGGCTGGCTGGAAAGTTACAGGGTCTTTTGGAAGGCTTTTGGAGGTCTTTCTCAGGTCTTTTGTGTTTCTGCCAAGAGGTTTTTGTAAGCCTTCTGATCACCAGCAGGAGCTTTATTGGACTGACAAGTGGAATAACAAGGCCACTGGAGCTATAAAGAGAGCTGAAGCCCACAATAATGGAGCAGGAGCCCAAGAATAAGAAGCTGGATCTTAAGCGCGGCGCTGGAGTCCAAGTTTAAGGTGCTGGAGTCCAAGTTTAAGGAGCAGGCGTCCAAGTCTAAGGAGCAGGCGTCCAAGACTAAGGTGTAGGAGTTCAAGACCAAGTACAAAGAGTCCAAGATATTGTTGGAGGACTCCAAGTATTGGCAAATCCATATTATTTCCTTGACCCCCGGGCCATATACCAGAAGGTTTCTAAGGGGATCTTCCTTCTGAGAGTGAATAAAAGCCCATTTCAACCCCTATACATATTTCTGAGATACATTTTCCCTTACTAGAGAATGACAAACCCTTCCAGCCTGTCCCTGGCTACAATACAGGACACACTTTGGGGACTGGTGGACAGGAACCCCACACATACCCATCTGCGGTGTTCAATATTGCCAAGTAATAATTGAAGCCCAATGGGGAAACTGACAATAAAACCCTGACAAAACAATACAAGATTGGGCGCTCTTGTACACTCAGACTGGATACGCTTCTCTTCAAAGTCTTGGATACTGGCCAAGATCTTAGCATATGATAGGAAGATGACGTTATTACAGGCCCTCATTGCCCTTCCTTTGATGAAATTGACAACAGTACAATCATAGGGATAAGTGTCCACCAAAATGGGACCACTGAAAACCTGATTGGATAAGAGTCTGGCAGCAACCACAACTCTGTGCATCCACAAATTCACCGTTCTCTTATTGGTGAAAATGCTGTGGAGTCCCAGTTAGAGATGGACCTGGACCAAGGGCATCCGCGGGTCATGCTCCATAATAGCCATCATGAGAGGGTGGGATTTTTCACCTTCAGTTGAAAAACGGGCACCAGTTGGGGTCTTCTTGGTAGGGGGCCACAGTTGGTGTGGGCTTGCAGGGTTGCAGCCACAGTGGAATTTGCAAAACCAGTTGCAACCACAATTTCCCTGAGTGACATAAACATCTCTTGCTTTTCAACCATTTCAAGAACAATCTCCAGAGTGATTAATTTTCTTCTGCATCTTGAAGGCTGATTGGGTAGAGGCAGGGTTTGTCTGCCTTGAGAACCAAACAGTGTCATCTGATTGGCTGTTTCTGGATTCTGGCTTCACTGGGTGATCCTTTGGCTCAATTGGGTGATTCTGTATGCCAGTGTTGCTATATGATTTGGGTTAGCATCTGCCTGTGCATGATGGGCAAACAGGACCATGCTTGAGGACGCAGGAGAAAGAAAACACTCCTTGGTGGTGCTTGCAGAGGGGCCTGTGGGTTGGGAGTGGCCATAGAGGGAGGCTTCACTGTTAAGAGACCCAGCGTAGCCCTGCATGATTTTGTCAAGGCCAGGGAACAGCTCGTTGACTTGGTTGGTGTTGGAAGAAGACATAATAAATTTTTATTAAAAAATTAAACTCAAGAAGAGGAATGTATATTTTAGTCAATTTTATTATTATATATGGTAAGTTGGTGAATATTATGATCTAAATTTTACCTGACCTAAACTGGAATAGGGTGATTTTTGAGAATGCCTGTGATTCCTAAAAGAATCATCACAAATCCATGCTAGATCCTTTGATTTCCTATTTGAGAACCCATAAATTATATCTATTTCAAATTCCTTGCAATTATGATTTGAAACTTGGTTCTTGGATTTGAAAATCCCGCAATTTCAGATTTGTTAATTTTTACATGATGTCTATGATTTGTTTGACATACAGGAAATCTCAAATTGTACATTAGAATCCTGAATTTTGATTTGTGTATCCCACATTTGTTTGTTGTGTTTTGTCTTTTGCTAGTTAAGTTATCTGCTCAAGAGATTTGAAATCTGCCAATTTAAATAAACCAAAAAAAGTCAAATTAAATGGTTAATTTTATTTAATATTTTACTTTTCACTCAGCTGAGTTGCCCGCAAAAGTGATTCAAAATTTGGACCAAGGATTTGACAATCCCGCATTTTTACGTTTAGGTTCTGAATTTACAGTACATGAAAAAACACAATCTAATCCTTTTAACTGATTGGCTGCATTTAAAGGAAGGCAGGAATATATGGACCAGAATGTGCATAAAACTTCTCCATGGTGGATTCATGAAAAATGTAAGCACCAACCTTTTGAAAATTTAATGAGGCCTTAGGTCCAACTGGGGCGCCCCTTTTGAAACCTTTCTTGGATCACTCATAACTCTCATGTGTTGGGTTCAGGAAGAAAAATAAGCAGAAATAAGCAGAAGAAACATCAGCCCTATGGCTAATTGCTTCTGACCAATTACCCCTTTGTTTTCTTCCATCAAAAATTTTCAAGACTATGTTTCACCCTGTGAAGTTGAACAATATCTCACACAGCAGCATTACCAAGCCCTGATATTGTTGGCCTGAGGTGCTCCTGAACCAATCCAAGAAATGCAGTGAAGGTCTCACTATTGTGGGAACCCTTGATCATCTGGAACAGTTCAATACCAAGGGGGCCAAGAAGGGCTACCATCAAGTTGGCTACAGCACAGACATAAACACATCACAATACATCATCCTTGGCACCCTTGGGTACATACCCATATACATTGCACATAGAAGACACAATCAATGATTCATCTATATAATAAAACTTTAACATGTCCTTATTTTTGAGTGCAGCATACATCTTGGTGTAATTGCAATGGGTCTTGATATTAGATGGGCTGTTTTGATTTTAGGGAGATATCCTAAGATTCTTCCAGGAAAAGCGTGAATTACATACCACATGATAAAATTAAGAAGATGGGGTGCCAATTACAAAAGGGGATTTGGATATGAGCTGTATATGTTCTAGTTCAAGGCGGTATAACAAATCCAACTGACAAAGTTAGATTCTGAAAACCCTCTATTGGATAACAGGGTTTCCCATTTCTGTTCTTTATCCAATCATCTCCCTCATTCCATATTCATTATGAACTTTTTAAAAAATTCCCTAAATACCTCCCATGATAACTCCCTGTGAGCTATCTTGGTTTCCTAGACCTTATAATAAAAAAGAGTAAAAACAACAAAAACCCCTGTTTGGCATAAAGAATTAACATTTTGAAATTAATTTTAAATTTTGAAAAAATAAAATTTTGTGTGGGATCATTTCTCCTGTTATTTGCAAGAATACTTGAGCTAAACTTGTTTCAAAATAATTTTACTCACCGTTGCAATCCTTCTGACTTTATTTAATAACTACCAGAGCCCACAGCTGTCTTCCGCTAGAAACTGGTTCCTGTCGGCAACAGTCTCCATGGTTTGGGGCTTGGCCTGGTCTACCTTTCTAAATGCCTTTATGGCAAGGTGAAGCACAGGCCCCATTTGTCACAGGTGGTAGTTTCAGTTGATTTATGGGTGATTTGTCTATTTGTGCTTCTTTTTCAGGATTTTCAATAGCTGTTTACCCTTCTCATTAAGGAGAAATTGCCCAGTTTTGAGATACTCATAATGCAATATATGTGGGGATTTCACCAACACATTGAGAGTATCTGCTGCCTTGATGTAGGTATGAATGTCTGTTATCAAATTAATGAGGATTATGTGCTTGATGTTTGGTATTACCAAGTGTTTGGGGGCAGGTTAGCTGTGGGTAGCAACTAATTGGGTTCTTCCAAGATACATGGCATTGGCATGCTGTTGTAAAATGTGGTGACCTTTTTCAGCACCTTCTGTCCCTTCAAAGTTTGATATTACTGTAGCTCCTTCTTGTTGTTCTCTTTGTCACTTACCTAGGGCTCATAGCTGGTATCTGGAACAGGTTTCACCTTCAGGATAAGATTGACAACAGCTGTATCTTAGAAATATATTGTGGGGCATGTAAGAGACACTATCTTAACAGTGTTTTTATTCACTATTATAGTAGGGATAACTTTGGTAGCCTTTCTAGATAGTTTGGTTACTCTAGGGTTGGTACTTCCCAATCTTTCTGTCTGAGTGCCCTGTGTCTGTTCTTGTGTTTGAGTAGCTTCAGTTTCACTCCCCAACTCCAAGCTACTCCATTATTCTTCCTCCTGGACAACATTCACTCTGGTTTCTGACCTACAAAGGCATTCACATCTATGGTGTACTTCATTTGTTCTGTTATCCTGGTGCTGGGACGCTTCCATATTAATACCCAATAAAGTTCAAAGAAGATCCAAGCTTAATGGCTTTAATTAAAAAAACTTATATTATTGCTTTTTATATGTCTGGATATAGTTGCTTCAAGGCTTGATATCCCTATCATATATCTGATACCAGGCTTTAAAATTATATATATATTTTTGTCTTAAATGTGCCTCTTTAAGCATACATATTAATATATCTGTTGTATTTAATAATTTTATCCTGAAATATACTTGTAATATAATGCCTCATATTCTGCTTCTTCTTGTATATTTTAATATAATGTACTAGTAACAGTGTGACAACTTCACTACTTTGACTTGATACTTGATATTTTATGGTTTTTTCAGTTTCTAAAAGGGTTTTGGGTGGATTGAGATTTTCATTTTAATGCCTGAGTTTATTTCCTCCTGAACTTAATGGGCTTTGCAGCTTTGGAGTGTACTGAAGTTGTGTTTTTATTTATGATTGTTTGAGTCATTGTTGATTTCAATATAAATAGATTTGTAGTATGCCCCTTTTGTTGTGCGCTTGAATATCTTAGACCATCAATGCTTATCTGGCCGTTAAAGAAGCTTGTATTTCTACTAAGAAGTTGAATTTTGTTCTCAGCTGAGTGGATTTTGCTTTGGGCTGGCTTGATTTTGTTTATCTTCACAGCTGTGAAAACTACTATACATAAAGTCTATCTATGTCTCAATAAATTTATCTTGCTCTTCTGATATTTTCTTATTTAGGTTATCATGTTTCTTGTTTAAATATACTTCTAAGAAGTAGGTTCAAGACAACTAAATGTAGTGACAGCTGTTGCTTTTCTATAGTTCCATGCATTGCAATATAAAGGCATGTGATTTTTTATGAATCACAATAAAAATTCTTTCATCCATTTATAGAATAATTTATTATAAAGGAGAAGGATATTTCTGATTATAATTAGTGCTAGAAAACAGTGTAATTTAATATAATATTTAGTTTTTGTTATCTTACATTTGGCAAGAGAATTAATATTGTCGAGGAGCTGGATATACGGGTATTCTGGCCATCACTGACACACTTAACATCCAGCCATCACCTGGTTTGGTGCCAATCTAATATACTGTTCTACATAACAGGAATGGCAACCAAGCAATATCACACACCTTGTAAAGTATCCAGTGACTCGAACCCATCCTGCACATGACCTTCCCTATCTTTGATCCGACTATATCCCCGCCACAGCACAAGCTATATAAGTCTAAAGTATTATCCAATAAAATATACTTCTCTTCTTCTTAATTCCATATTTGAAGCTTCCCCTAAAGTCGCTCCTCATCAATATTTTGATTAAGAAATAATTATTAAATGTAGCTTGTATAAATTGATTATGAGCTCTAAATTGATTCAATATGATAAGTTGCAACAGCACAATAAAATAGTTCTCTTGAAACCTTTTTTGTTGAACCCTTTTGTGAAATTTAAAAGTGTAATGCTTTAGTGATATAGCTTTGTCAAGAAGGATCAAATTTTATTATCTGGAAGTTCTTCAGAAGTTAACAGTAGAACTTTTACAAGCATGATCCAGTGACTTTTTCGGCTAAGCTAGAGGGCCTGATCATGAATAGTAAAGAGAAGTTAGTACTAATGGAAATCTACCTGATTTAACAAGTTGAACCCCACTCGAAAAACATAAATATATCAAGAAAAATATTTTTTCTTTAACTATACCATTTATTAAAAATCAATAAAGAGTTCAGCGATAAGGCTTTAAATTTTAATCCAAGCATGCTGTTGACCTTTTATAAGAAAGGTTAAAATGGCGAATTATAGCAACTTCAAAATCACTATTACGGTGGGAGCCAATAAGCTAGTTTTAAGGGAAAGAGAAAACAGTAAGATATGCCGAATTTTCATTTGTGTGACTTGTTAAACTTAGTAATAATCAATATGCGCCACCTAATTCGATGAGGTCTGCCTCCTGGGAAGAAGGAGGAGAGCGGCGATACTTTGTAGGAAGATCGGATTCGCTATTGAGGACATAAAGCACAGTTCCAAACTTATCTACTTTAGGCTCTTGGCTAGTATTAACCATATCGTCTCTAGAATCGGTATGGTTTTGAATTAAAGACCGCTTTCCCAAAAACTTAATAAGAGGGACATGATGCTTTGGGACTTTAACATGACTAGCGAATTGGATGGTAGACCTAAACATGGTGTATCACCTGTAATTAAAGTTAATAATTGGTTCAACCACAAACTACGAAGAAGAATCTAGAAGCTAAATAAGATGATTTTGAAAGGAAAAAAAACAGGACAAAATTTTGTTAAAGCAGTGATACAAGATTGGGGTGTAAAGGATGCTATGAAAATTTACATAACAAACGAGCTAAGTCTTTTTATCTAATACTCTAAAAAAGCGAGTGAACTATTTATTTAAATACTGAATGTCGGAAATGAGTTTTTATACTTTAAAGGTCATCACAGCGATGAAATTTTATCTCCATTTTGAGACAGGGAACTCATTAGATGCTCCAACGATAACTCTACATTTTGCAGGGAGATTATTTTGAGGGGATTGTAGTATTTTTAGAATAAAAGTTTGAGCAATATAGAGTAAGATGAAAAATGAAAGAGTGGAAAGAATTAAATGTAGGATAATTAAAGCTTTATGGGCCTCCTAATAAAAGCAAAAACGCAATTTAAAGGTAAACATTATTACCTTGAAAAGCACAAATAACTCAAAATAAGACCTAGGTTGAATAAAGATTTACAGGGAGTCAAACGGGATTTGACGTTGAAAAATTTAAGTGAAGCTAATGGCCATGATTTTTAATATGTTTGTGATAAAATAAGCAATATTATAAGTGGTGTTATCATTTAACTTACTGTTTTAAATATACGAGTTATGTTTAGTCCACTGAAGGGATAAAATCAGCTCGACTAAATGTCATGTTGTGTATTGACTCTTAAATGGGGCATGGCATCATATAGCAATTCTAGCTTTAATTTAACGTCATAAAAGGACCAATTCAGCTTTAAGCCAGAACTAGGGCTGCTTCGGTTTTCGCCCGGGGTGCTGCTTCGAAATAAAGCAGCACCCCGGGCAAATCCGCGCCCGCTCAAATTTCCTGCGGGAAATTTGAAGGGAGAGCGGGCCGTGATTGGCTACTTTTAATATAGCCAATTGCGGAAGCCGCGGCAATCCACCCTCCAGAGTGAGGGAGGGTGAGTGGGATACGCCATCTCGAAAGACACCATCTAGAAAACGCCATCTCGTACCCTATCTCGGATTTCTGGCTAAACCGCGCCAGATAACATAAAATATTGATAAAAGCCCAAAAACATTTCAAAAACTTTAAAAAAAGATATGAATAGACTCAAAATCATCCAAGGATTCCAAATCTGCAATAAAAATGTGGGGTCAGTAAATACCAACTATAGTGTGTAAAGCTCCAAAGTCAACACATCCCAAAACAGTTATATTTTTGTATTAAATTTTAACTCCATACAGTAGTTTTAAAATCTATGGCAACAAACGAAATGAACTCAGATTTAAACAAAATGAATTCAGATTTAAATGAAATTGAAATGAACCCAAATCTATTATAAATCAATATAAATTCATTTATTTTTAATTTCGTTTAAATCTGAGTTCATTCCATTTAAATCTGGATTGTTTTCATTTGTTGCCATAGCTTTTAAAACTATTGTATTAAACATGTATATAATAAAAATAAAGTTAAAATCAAATATTTGAAAGAAAAACATTTATTGTTAAAGAAAGTGGATTATACATTAGATCCAAAGGCTGTGATAATGCCTTTGAGATGGGTAAGGCAGCCTTCTCTGGTGTAATAGGCCAAAACCTCCTTGGTAACACTTGCAAACTTGACCTGCAAGCCAGCATGCTTGGATACAACAGATTTGCCTTTGACAGCCTGGGGGTATAGCTGATCTCCATGAGCATGCTGAATCTCCAGCTTGTTGACAATCACATTGAATATGGGCTTTTTTACCTTAACCAGGCAGGAAAATTGATTATGCCAACCTTCAAGTGATGAGAGGGTCTTAGTTATGCCTTCTTTGACCTGCTCATAGCAGTTCTAATTAATTGAGTCACCACCCTTACAGATGCAGAAATGTCCCTGGAATACACCCATCCCCTGATGCTCAAAGTACTGGATTAAAGGAGAAAATGTTTCTTGATTCTCAATAATGTAATTGTCATTGAGAAGTTTGTCATAAAAAAAGTTAACCTCTTCCTTTCTGACCATGGCTAGAGAAGCAAAGCAATTGAAGATCTTTCTGGCCTCCTTTGTGCCATCCTTGAATACCAGCTTATTGAGGGCTGGGTTTTTCATCAGGTTCTTGTGCAGATCCTGGCAGTAGTGAAAGAAGCAGCCTTGGGGCCTGCTGTCAGGAAGCCAGGCATAGGTAGAGGCATTGGTTAGCTTGGGACAGAATACAGCCGGGCCAGAGGGTAATGCCCATCATAGGATGAGTGCTAACTTGATAATATAGGATACAGATTACCCAAGCAAAGACCAGGGCCCTGAATTGGGCACCATAGTGTTTACCATTCCCGTCAAAGTAATTTAGAGTACTCCAAAAAGTTGGGTGAACGTAGTCTCAGACGCAGTGGGGGTCTCCATTGGGTGGTCGGGTTGCGGGGTTAAGGGCAGAGTCATGGGAAAGAAGTAGGCAGGCAGATAATTGTACTTTTCTTTGAACAATAAGGGTGGTACCTTGATCCTCTTTCCTTCACGTCCTATGTATTCAGTTTCTCTAGTCCTTGTCAAGGGATTGGCAATGAGGATGGTCTCTAAGCTGTACTTAGCGTAGACAGGGTTGGGCAGGTATTTGGTAAAATTCACAGGTCTAAAGGGGGCTCCTGGGGGACGGTATAGTGCCTGGAGAGGGTTGGCAGGTTGGTCTCCAGAGGGGGGAGTTGCCTGACGGTCTAATTGGCCAGAGTTAAGATGGAAGATCACTAAGACTAGATAAGGTAAGATTTTTTTAAACCAAAAGTTCATAAAACTTTATTATCAAAAATGATGATATGGTCATCACCATACTGCCGGGGCTTTTATACCATGGGTTTTTGCTTTTTCAATTTTTGCAGGGTTCAGTTTTGCAGACAAGGCACTGGCGGGGCATGGATCTTGGCTTAGAGTCTTGAGGGCGGCAGATCTAGGTTGTGCCTGCTCTGGTGAATAGAAGTGACAATGCTTTGTTCCGCCGCTACTGTTCACCATGTCACCTGAGTAGTTCAATTGTACTACCCATTCTGGTCAGAAGACTGGCAGCTGCTGCTGGTCATTGGCAGAATTAATAGTAGGTTTTGTTTTAACCTTCATAAGGCAAACTACAACATCTACATAGGTCTGGATCTTTGGTGGCTCAAGGTTGGTAGCAATCTGGTGACCATTTGGGGAATTGTCCTTGGGAGACTGGCGGGTCTTGGAGTAACTCACCAACTCAGGTTTACAATTTAACAAGTTGGCGGGTTCCTGTACACTTTGTGTGACTCAAGTAGTCTTTGGAGGGTCAGGGTTTGATTCCAAGGTCTCCAATGTTGATTTTGAACCCTTAGTATTGACACTTGGCAGATTGGCAGGTTTCTGTTCCCCCTGTTTGGGGTCATCTATCTCTGGTGGTCCAGGGTTTGACCCAACTGGCAGTTGGGCGGTTTCCTGTCCACTCTGGTCAACATAAGGCTTTCCCTGAGACCCATATTTCAATTCCCAGGTTTTAAATACAAGTATTGAAATGTCATTCAAGACACCTGCTCCTAAATACCTTGATAAAGGCGTTGGCCTGTGCAGCCTCAAAGTCAACCATTAACATGGTATGGTAGGGAAGGGACTCTGGTGCCTTTCTGGTTGTGGCCTGTTGCTCCTGGGTGGCCTCTGGGCTAACCTTCTTCTTCTTGCAGCCCCTTTTCTCAGTTGGCTCTTCTTCAAGCGTGGGCAAGATGCATCCAGTTTTTGCTTGAGTATATCCAAGGCATGAATGTAAGTCTCCTCCCTTTTATCAGGGAGAAAGAAGAAGACAACAGAGATGGTGTGTCATTGACCTGACTATGGATGGCCCAAAGCTGATAAAATGGCTTTGGACAAGAGGCAACAGTCCCATTGGCAAACCAGGTATCACACTTTAGAAGGCGGATGAGATCCTCTTGTGTTGAAAAGCACAAAATACGGTTTGGTGAACCTTGCCCATCATTGTGTAGCAGAAAGGGCTTTCTAATCATGGTAGTCTTCTGGACTTCTGAAATTACAAGCTCATCAATGCTTCTAGCGCTGATGCCAATATTGGCATCAATTGACCGTTGATCAGTCACATACTGTTGGAGTCTGGTCTTTACTCCAACCTCCTATCTCTGATCCTCATTCAGGTAAAGGAGAGCATGTGATACCAGCTCAATTGAAGTCAAGTCCTTATTGAAAGGAATGGCTTGGCAAAGGTAACAGCTCATAAGATAATAGAGGATCATATCTGAGCCCAAACAGTCATGCTCAATGGTGAGCTCCTTGACTTGGGTAAACCCAATTGTAGTTAATTGCACAGGGCAGCCTGGACTATCACACTGGTATTGATGGTGCACCATATTTTTTCTCTGGTCATTGGAGGTGAAAAGGAAGCCATCCTTGATAAAGCCAGCACCCCCCTTCTTGGTCATGATGGGAAAAGAGTTGGGAGAAACAGCCAGAACTTTAAATTGCCCATTAAAATTGCAGATATTGGCAACTACATGTAAGTCCCATTCTAGGATGGGCTTCTCCTCTGAGGCTGAAGAACCAAGTGTTGCAACCTATTGTGCTGGGAGTATGGGGGAAACTCATTTCTGTAATAGGGCGCAGGGTACTTGGCTTGCATACTGTCATATGTGAGGATATGATTAGTATTGTGGCAGAATAACATATAGGAAGAGGAATTAATAATTACTTTGGAGGCTTGGCTTCTGATCACGCAGAAGCACTTGTAATAAGTCAAAAAGTGTTTTATTATTATTAGGTGAAAAGTATTTATACCCTCTTGGGGAGCGTCTTTCTGAGCTGTTGGCAATATCTTCTAGGAAATTCCAACACACTCTTATTTTGGGTAATTAGTGATCTAGGTTTGGTTGTTTCAAACACTCCAACCAATGAGATTTAATTGCTTCACCCAGCACAAGTGAGCCTTGCTGGCGTGGGGGTTTGGTATTTTTTGGGGGCCATTTATCCTGCCTAATTTGTGTCCTTGCATTGACTTCTTAGAAATAAATTTAATTTAGGAAATCTGAGATTATAGGGAATCAAACCCAGCACCTTGGCGCTTGATGTAAAAGTAGGGCGGCGCTTTGGCGCCTGCAATATTTTCCAGGCCGCGCGGCAGCACTTGCAATAATTTTCAGTTGGCGCGGCAGCGCTTGTGTATATTTTTAAGTGCTGTGGCAGAAAATCATGTGTTATTTAATTGCCGCGGCGGGGCTTATCATTGGCTAATTTAATGCTCAGGTCAGCAGACTACTAATAATCTAATATGCATATAATCTATACTACCAATTTATGTAATTTGGCAGCTGCAATTCATATCTGCGAGCTCTGTCATAATTAGCATCATTGCTTGATCAAAATTCCCAACATATCCCCCCACTTGATCAAGCACTGCTTCCTTTCTTTCCAAAATGAATCCCACTGATAACAGAAGCAACAAATGCCAAGCATACAACGCCATGATGGCAAACATGGGTGAGGCGGAGTGCAATTCCTTCCGTAAGATGCCCCGCTCTGTGAGGATTGCCTTCCTCAACTGTCTTTGCTCCAACAAGGATCAATTCTGCGAGAAAGACTACACCACCACCTTGGCCGGCTCTGCCCTTAATTCTGCTCCCAGTTCCAATGATGGTGACCTCTTTGAGAAGGATTCCCTATTTGCCAAGACTCCTCCCTCCCCCAGCACGCCTCTTGTTGTCAGTCCTTCTGGCGCCTTGCGCCCATTTATACAGCACTTGCCTTCCTCTGGTGAGCCTCCAGCCACCCCCTCTTCAATGCTTTGTGCTTGTTGCAACTTGGACAAGGTCCCCATTTATTACCCCAATCTGTTGAGCAAGTTTGGGGTTTGCCACCACAAAGAAACCATGTTCAGTTTTGTGTAGGCTATGCACTCCAACGAGGACGCCATGTCCCCTATCTGTGCCAGTGAGCTCTACCACAGACGGTACAATTCCTCCTGCTTGGCTGCTGAGGTGCGCCTTGGCTTTCAGTCCACTTCCTTGGCGCCTGGCCAGATCTCTGCCCAGCACGCCCACACTATTGCTATCTGAAACAAGTATATAGATGAGGTGGCTCAGATTTGGTCTCTCAAGCTTGCTGCTGACCTGGCGTTTCATCAAACCCTGGACCTTCCTGTCCAGGCCAACACCAGTTGGCGCTTCTCAGCCACTTTCAAGGTGTTCTTTTCAGCAGTGAGTACTGGCAATGCCAGCCTCTATCTTCCCTTGGCTGCTGCTGCATGCCACTTCATGTGGTACGCCCCCAATAGCTGTCAGCCAGGGTACGCTGGTTGTTGCCTGGAGCACTATTGTGCTCTGGCCTATCAGCTCTGGGTTCCATTACCGCTGGCTTACTCTTATATGGAGGACGCCCTGATGGACTGCCTGTTGATTGGGGCTGCGTTTTCCGCTTGTGGTGGTTGGGGTCGCCTTGTGCCCATGAGCCAGCTCCACCTCCTGCTCTGTAACTGGGCCTCCATGTTGCAGAACTCTCAGTTGGCCTGGTCTCAGATGCTGGTTATCTTGGCGCATGTGCACCAGTGCCTCAATGACAACTGCTACATTTTCCCTGCCCACAAATGCCCAGTGGTGAATATACAGCGTCACACCAAGCATCCTTGTTGCTCGGACTCTTCCTGCAGTACTCATGATGAATAAACTGCCCACAATGTTTGCTAATGCTTTCCTTTTGTGTTATGTATTAGTGTTTATTTTTTTCTCTTTCTCTTTATTATTTTATTTTAGTTTTTTATTTAATGTAGTGGTTTGGTTAGTATTTTTATCTTCTTTAGTACTGATTGTTTTTATTTAATTTTTTATTTTAGTTAACCTGATTTCAATCTTTTCTTTTATGGTATTCTTGAAATCTTTTTTATTATTTATTTTTTCTTATTCTTTACGTTTATTTTATATATGATATTGTTTTATTTATATATATCTACATTTTTTAATTGTTTTCTTTTTTATTTATTCATTTTATTTCAGTCTTTCCTGTTAAACTTTCTCAAGAATTTGGCGTGTACTTGGTTAACTAGGCGTCCATCCTTCACATCCTTAATAGTGTAGGCGTCTGTGGACGTCTTATTAATGATCTCAAAGGGTCCTATTCAGATGGCTGCCAACTTGTGAGCGCAGCCATTGCCATGTGTATTGTGAAACAGCACCCAGTCTCCTACGGCAAATTTGTGCAGGTCAAATTGTTTCTTGTTGTCCCTTTCTTGGTCTCTTATCTTCTTAGCCAGTGAGTTAGAATATGCCTCTGACTGCAGCTGTATGAGAGTGCAAGCTAGACATTCCTGGTACATGTGCAGAGATTGAAGCCCTTGTTCTCCTATGCATGAGTACAAGATTGGAGGTAACACAAGGTGTCTTCCATAAAGTAGTTGGAATGATGACTTCCCTGTTGCTGAGTATACAGCAATATTATAAGCAAACATGGCTGCAGGCAAGAACGTGTTCCATTCTGCTGCTCTATTGGCTGCCAGCTTCTGCAGGATACTTATAAGGGTACTGTTTGCTCTCTCAACCATCCCATTTGACTCAGGGTGGTATGGCGTGGAGAATACACCTCTGATACCCATGAGCTCATTTAGTTTGGTTAACACATGGGACAAGAAGTTTGTACCATTGTCAATGAGTATGACTTGTGGACAGCCATGTCTTAGTATAATGTTCTATAAGACAAATTTAGCAGTGGTGTCTGCCCCCAGGTCCCTTACTGCCTTAGTCTCTACCCACTTTTTCAAGTGGTCAATGGCAACTATGATTTATTTTGTACAATAGTTGCTAACAGGTAATGGTCAACTACATCAATAGATATGGTGTGCCAGGCAAAGTTAGGGCGTTTCAGTTGATAGTTTGTCATCTTCTTGAATGGTCTCTCTCCTTGGCATTCCTTACAACAGCTGAGCGTCTTGTATACATCAAACACCATTGCTTCCCAAAAATATGCTGTTTTGAGTTGGGCCAGTGTCTTGCAGAAAGCCCCATGACCTCCTGCCTTGTGGGCACATACAATTAGGTTGGTTTGTTCTGAGGGTTGGGGCATCACTCTTATCCCTTTGGTTGTCTTCTTAAAGATTCTACCATTCTTGATCTTGGTGTCCTCAAGAAGGTGTTGTAGGATCTTCTGAACCTCAGGTGGCTTGTCTTTGAATTGGCTGTTGAGCATTTTGTTGTATAAAAGATCTGAGATGTCTGATAGGTGGGCTACTGTGGGGAGTTGCAATAGGCCATCTGCGTTCTGATGCTTAGCCCCTGCTCAATGGAAGATCTCAAAGTTGTATGCCTGAAGTTTAAGTGCCCATTGTGCCAAGCATCCTTCAGGTTCCTTTAGGTTTTGTAGCTGACATAGTGATGCATGGTCTGTGATTACTTTGAAGTATACCCCATGTAAGTATACTCAAAATTGATTGTATGTGTATATCACTGCCAAACATTCACGCTCTGTTACTGTGTAGTTGCGCTCATGGATATTGAGAGTACTGCTACAATAGACAACAGGGTGTTCCTTGCCTTCCACGTCAGTTTGTGATAGTACACCGCCAATAGCAGTCAAGGAAGCATCTGTGTGTACATTGAATTCTTGACTGAAGTCAGGATTTCAAAGGACGGGTTGATCCATGAGGCTAAGGCAGAGTATGTCAAACGCCTTCTGGCATTCTGGTGTCCATTCAAATTGAACGTCACTCTTCAAGAGATGGGAGAGAGCCTCCCCCTTCCTGGAGAAGTCCTTTACAAAGCAACAGTAGTATCCAATCATACCAAGGAATACTTGCACATCACGCTTGTTGGCAGGTATCTTCATCTTTTTGATGGCCTCAATCTTGGTAGGTTGGGAGCAAAGTCCATGTGCATCCACTATAAATCCAAGATACTCAAGCTGATCCTTGAAAAAGTCACATTTTTGAGGCTTAATCTTCAGGTTGGCTGCCGCGAGGCAACAAAAGAACTCTTCCAAGTGCTCCAAGTGTTCAGTGAATGTGCGGGAAAACACATTGATGTCATCCAGGTAAACCAGTACACAACTCAACTTAAGGTCATGAAGCATATTTTCCATAGCCCGTGAAAACGTGGCTGGTGCGTTGTATAGTCCTTGAGGCATGCGGGTGGGTTGGTATAGCCCTTGGCTGGTAATGATTGCGCACTTCTCCTGTTCTTCAGGTGGGAGTTTGATCTGCCAGAAGCCTGAGATTAGGTCCATAGCAGAGAAGAATTTTGCGCCACCCAGGTGATCAAGAGCGCCATTGATGCGCAGAAGCAGGTAGGAGTCCTTCTTTGTAATGTTGTTCAATTTCCGGTAGTCAATCACAACACGGTTGGTCCCATCCTTCTTTTTCACTATCAGCACTGGAGACAACAAAGGGCTCTTGGATGGTATCAAAGTCCCAACTGCACCAGATTCTCAATCTCTTCCCCCACAGTGGCGTCAGCTGCCCGTGAGCGTCTGATAGGGTGGAGTTGGATGGGCTGTTTGTCCCCTGTGTCAATATAGTGGAGAGTGTTCTTGGCGCATCCCAGATTGAAGTTGTCCTATGCAAATATGGATTTATATTTCCCAAAGAGGGCCATGGCTGCTTCCTGTTGTTCTGTGGTTAACCCAGCCAAATTTTCTCTGGGTATTACGGTGCCAACTAGGGGAGGCTGACCGTCAGAGGAGCCTAACCCAAACTCATCCAGGGTACCCAAGTTGTGTATCCCAGTAACCTCTTCCACCGGCATAAGGTGTAGGTAGGCTACTACCTGGTGTCTTTGAACTCAAATTGGGCTTTGGGTGAGATTTGCCAAGAGCTCTTTAACAGCACCATGCCCTGGTAGGATGAGACCTGGAGCCACTAGGGGTTCCAGGAAGGAGTGGTTATGGGATGATTGCAGCTCACCATACAGTCCCTGAGGAATATCAATATCCAAGCCAGTCTCAACCAGTACTTGGTGACAAGCTGGGATCTCAATAGGCAGGTCCGTGCAAAGCGGTAGCCCTTTGTATTCCTCCAGTTGGTTAGGTAGAGGCCTGACCTTACAGCTTAGCTTCTGGTACTGGATGGGTAACACTCTGTTCTTGAATGCCAAATTGACACTAGGCATGGTCTTGTGGGTGCTGGTATCCTTGTTGCAGCAGTAATACAGTGGGATAGTCTGGCCTAAGATTTCAAAGGTGTCAGCGGCCAGATCAGTCCTGACCCTGTATTGCCTCATGAATGAGGTGCCAATCAGGATATCATACTTGTCATTTGGCAAGACAATGGCAGGAGCCAATACTTCAAGAGAGCCAAAACGCAAAGGTAAGGCGCTGTATGCCCCTTGTGCAGTGGTGACCGTCAGTCCAGCAGTACCATATTGCTTCCAGTGGTCAATGTCTGGAGCTAGTCCCAAGCATTTTACCAGGCGTGTGGAGACAATATTAATAGGAGCCCCCATGTCAATAATGGCTCATACTTTGATTTTTTTCACAAATATATCTGCATAAGTACATTCAGAGTAGGAGGAACTTATTTTGTTTACTAAGTGTATATCAAGATCATCCGCCATGAACAGAAACTTGAGGATGCTGCCACATAGCTTGGGGTGATGAGCTTTCATGATGTCCATGGGTATGGCGACATTTACCCCATTAAAATGCAAGGTGTCAGTAGAAGGGCCAGGACCTTCATTGGGGGCTTTGTCTAGCAACTGGCGGGCGTAGGGTTTAGAAACAACCGCTTGGGCTTTGCCTTTGGCCTTTGCTTGACTGCGTTTTTGCACTACATGAACGTCCTCAACAATGACACAATGTAGGGCATTGTCTGAGTAGCTGACATCTGGGAAAATAGCTCCACCTTATCTGGGGAGTGATCAGCACCGTAGGATGGTGCTACCAGCCCTTCCAGAGCTTGCGGTAGGCAGTCAGGCAGTACAGTGGGGACATTGGTGAGGTTATTCATAGTGGAGTGAGAGAGTCCTGTCTCTACTCCACTTGGTATTTTCCCTGGGTAGTAATGTGCTGAGGTAGCAGAACATGAACGCCTGTTTTAGAAGTGCAGGAGTTGGCGTAGTGCCCCTTGCAATTACAGCGGTGGCAAGTAACCTTGGACATGTTGGCCTTAGAGGCAAAGTGTCCACTTCCTTCTGTACGGGCAGGAGGAGTGGGTAAGGGTCTAGGCTTAACTGAGGCATTGGGAGGCCCAAAAGTATCCCCACACCAACAAAGGTATCATGCATGCCATTGATAGAACAGTTGTCCTGGAACGCTGGCATCAAAGTACAATACAATGCCTTATAAGGTTTGACAGCAGAGCGCAGGGCTATGTGTGCATCATGCACTGTAAGAGACCCAGAGCCAGTAAGGACCTGTGCCTCCAAGTAGAATCAATCTGCAAATTTGGCTATGGATTTGTCCTTTTGTAATTGGATCATCAGGAACTTGGTCTTTTGTTCTGTAACTCTGGCTATACTTCCAAATTTGTACAACAAAGCTTGTTTAGCCACAGCGTAGGACCAGTTGTTCTGCAGCATGTGAGGTATTATGAGGTCAGTGCTAGCGGCGTCAAGCTGGTTCAGAAGTTTGGTTGCCTTGTCCTGATTGTTAGCGCCATACATCAAAATTTTGAAGAGTCTGATGAATGTATGGACGTTCCCCTTTGGGTCAAACTTGGGGAGGTTCATGGGTTTGAACCTGGGTGCATTTTCATCTGTAATCTGGCGTCTTGAAGGTGGAGGGGTGTCTCATTGGGTATGCGCAAAGAAGTTCTGTTGTGATGCTCCTGAAGAAGACTCTGAGCGGTTAGGGCAAGGAGTTTCTTCTGGGGTAAAGGGACCACAAACACAGGTGGTAAGCTTTGTTGTCCTGAGGAGGAAGAGATGGCATCATCTTTGTAGGCAGAGCTAGTTTGCTGACGTAAAGTAGTGCTCTTACCAGATCTGTCATGTGGCACACGCGAGGCAGAGAATTGTGCTTGACTACAACAGCATCTTTCTTCTTGAACCTATGATCTGACTTCAGCCAGTTGGGCTTCCAATTCCCTCATGACTCCACAGAGGCAGTCAATAAGGGAACCACAACACATCATCCCTTCTCTATATTCTTCTAAAGTGAACTCCTGTGTAGTAGCATTCTCATTGGCTTCCTGCACAGCGTTGCATAGGTCACAAATCTCAGCTTGGAGGGCTGCCTGTTATTGTTTGTGTCTCTTGTTCACTTTGTTAATCTCTTGGAAGGCGTCATTATTTGAGATGGTCAGGCTGTCAAGTTGGCGTCAAATTTCATCAATATCAGGGACAACCGTAGTGGTGCTTTGGGCTTCAGGGGTCTGTCTGGCTGGTAGTAGTGCCTCCTCAGTCTCATTGCAGAACGTGGCCAATTTCTCTTCTAATGTCATTTGTAGGTGGTCATCATATTTCACAAAGTTGTCCTTTAGTTCAACAATCTTGGCCTCTGCAGTGTGGTCAAGGTCTTTAAGTCTACTGAGTTCTGACTGGTTGGTCTGTGAGAAGTCACTGAACTCCTTGTTTATTGTCTCCAGCTTGTAGCGTGTATCTGCCAGTTCAGACGTGCAGCGGCCTGTTTCCTCCAGGTGGGCTGCTTCTTGACAGGCGGCATCCTCCACATAATGTTCACCTGCCAGGATATGGCAAGTTACATCTTGACACCAGGTTTGCAAAGCTCCTCTTAAGTCCAGTATCTTGCAAAAAATGTTGGGCAGCTGAGTATTTAGCTGCTCTAAGAGAGCGTTGAGGTGCTGTGAGGTCCGTGCATGTTGGGTTTGATTCTGGTGGGCATAGTTCTGAACTTCAGCAAAGCTGAGGTCCAGGAAGTGGACCAAGGCTGCCTGGTATTCCTGTTGATGGTTGGAGTAGGCCACCAGATCTTGTACTTTCATATGGTGGCGGGCCTGGATGCCTAGCAGGTGATGAATTGCAGGGTGAACAAAGTTCTGGATGCAATTGCTGACCTGTTTGACGTTGGGAAGTCAATCTAGGCTTCCTGCTTCTGAGTTAAGGAAGCTCCAGAAGGATGCCAATAGTTGTTGAGCGTGTGGGTAGCAGTGGAAAAGCAAGAACTCCACGCTGGCAGTTTCATGAGCCAGTTGGTAACCAGTGATCAGATTTGAGGCCACATCAATAATAGTAGCCTGCTCTACTTCTATAGGTTGTTCCAGTGAAGCAATTGATAGTTCAGCGCACTTGCTATTTGGAATAATTGGTAGCTTGTTAATGTCAATGATTTCTTCTTCTTGACAGAACCAGAGATCCCTTTCAACGTCACTAGTTTCCATGGGAGCGCCGTCATAGCACTCATGGAACCCAGTGAGCAGAGGAGAAGGGGATGCACTGTCTTCTTCCACGGACAAGTACATGGGCCCCCTGTAGTGAGCACCATTTGTTGCGCTGGGAGTATGAGGGCAACTCATTTCTGTAATAGGGAGCAGGGTACTTGGCTTGAATACTGTCATATGTGAGGATATGATTAGTATTGTGGCAGAAGAACATATAGGAAGAGAAATTAATAATTACTTTGGAGGCTTGGCTTCTGATCACGCAGAAGCACTTGTAATAAGTCAAAAAGTGTTTTATTATTATTAGGGGAAAAGTATTTATACCCTCTTGGGGTGCGTCTTCCTGAGCTTTTGGCAATATCTTCTAGGAAATTCCAACACACTCTTATTTTAGGTAATTAGTGATCTAGGTTTGGTTGTTTCAAACACTCCAACCAATAAGATTTAATTGCTTCACCCAGCACAGGTGATCCTTGCTGGCGTGGGGGTTTGGTATTTTTTGGGGCCATTCATCAAGCCTAATTTGTGTCCTTGCATTGACTTCTTAGAAATAAAGTTAATTTAGGAAATCTGAGATTATAGGGAATTAAACCCAGCACCTTGGCGCTTGATGTAAAAGTAGGGTGGCGCTTTGGCGCCTGCAATATTTGCCAGGCAGCGCCACAGCGCTTGCAATAATTTTCAGTTGGCGCGGCAGCGCTTGTGTATATTTTTAAGTGCTGTGGCAGCAAATTGTGTTTTATTTAATTGTCGCGGCGGCGCTTATCATTGGCTAATTTAATTCTCAGGTCAGCAGACTACTGCTAATCCAATATGCATATAATTTATACTACCAATTTATGTAATTTGGCAGCTGCAATTCATATCTGCAAGCTCTGTCATAATTAGCATCATTGCTTGGTCAAAATTCCCAACACAACTGAGTTTCCAGACTTGCCTGTCAAAACATCTTACAATACACAGGGGGCGCTCAATGAGTTGCCCCTTGACGCATCTAACAACATGAACCAATCTGATGACAATATTGAGTTGCAGGCACTTCCTCCTAATTAGAAGCACTACCAATTTGACCTGCTGATCCCACACAAGTTATTCCTTGGCTTCAAAACTTACATGGAACACCCCATTATGCCACCCCCTTATGGCCTTGTGGCTTTCCCTATATAGTATATTAATCACTTTATTCTAAAATAAACAATACCTTATTCTATTCATTTTTGTCATTTCTATTGGACAAATGTCTTCTCCAATCAAATACTGAATTCTCATTGGTTCAGTTGAAACACAAGGTCTCCAGAATTTTTTTGGAGTTTCTTTCATTCTCATCTTCATTATTGAAGTGGACATGCTTCTCCTGGGGATTAGAGGGGGAGTAGACAAAGGGAGAGTGGTGAGGGGGTGGGGCTATCAGCCTCAGGATTGGGGGAAGGTGGGGGGGTCTTGGCAGGCGTTTTTTTCTTTAGGAGGCTGCTTGGAGAGGGTAGCCTTGGTATTTCTTACCTGAGCAGGAGTGGCTGTGCTCTTGGGAGACTTGGGGTAGCGTTGGTGGTAGGCTTGGGAGGCATCTAAGAGTGAATTTGTATCAGAAAAGTTCAAATTTGGGACAATTTTTAAAGAGAAAAATGAGAATTTTTTAAATATAAAAGTAGTCAATATTTTTACATGAAATTTTAAAGAAACTCTCAAGTTATGTACCATCAAATTATTATGTTTTTATTATGTAAAAATTAAAATTTTATTAGTAGTGCAAGTATGCAAAACTGTGAGTTTTGACTGTTAACTTGCAAGTGAAATGTTGTTTTCAAGATGACGTAATTGAGATGCTGTAGGTCAAAAATATAGTGATTTTAACAATTTTTTATATTGAATTAAGAAATCTACAGTGGAGATACCTCAACTGGGCCAAAGAGTAAAACTTGAATTTCTTTAAAACTAGCTTTTACATCTTTAGTTAAAAAGTACCATTTGTTTAGAAGAGATCAGAAAAATATATGCAATGTTTCAGACAGTTTCTTACATTTTTTTATTTAAGTAAGATTTGGCACTAAATTGTACCTTTTAAAAGTGAAAACAGTCAATTTTTGATTGCATGCTCTTTATAGCGTCCTATGACACTATATGTTAAAACAGGTTAATTATTAGTGCCACATTGGTGGGCGTCACTTCTATTGGACGCTTAGAAGCTTTGTAGATTTTGTAATGGGCACATTTTGCACAACAGAAACACCCTCATTACAAAATAAAATCACTAGTAAAACATTGTATTATTGAAAGACAAAATAGCAAAGTTCATACTATGATAAGGAATCAGGATAGCATATGAAACATGGTTTTTGAATGGTTGTATTATAAGGGGTAATACTATAAAAGTGGCGCTAATTTAGGTTGATTTATTATATGGAGTCTTGAATTAATACCATACTTTATTCCCAATTAAAAAGGGAAAGGCTTGGATTTATCACATAAAAATATGATTGTATAGATAAACAAAATCAAAGATAGCGCCACCAAGCTGTTTTGGTTAAAGCCTAGGCGCCGCAGCGCCAACTGAAAATTATTCCAAGCGCCGCCTTGCAAATATTTTAGTGCTGCAGCGCTGCTTTTTAGTGGGTTGAATTTTGTCATTACAATCATAAATCTACTACTGATCTAAAATATCTTTTTTGATTATCTTATTTACTAGTGCTAAGAAAGATGATATATAATTAGATTAACATCTTGGGGAAACAAAAATGGCGCTGCAGTGCGCTTGATGTAAAAGTTAGGCGCCACTTTGGTATCCAAAATATTTGCAAGGTGGCACCTGGAGTTTTTTTGGGTGATGTGGTGGCGCTTTATTGTCAAGGATCTGGATGTACAAGCATTCTGGCTACCACCAACCTACTCAACATACAGCCATCACCCAATTTGGTGCCCTTCCAATATACCATTTGACATACCAGGAATGGCAACCAAGCAATATCACCTGACTGTCCAAGTATCCAGTGGCTTGAACCCATCCCGCACATGACCAACCCCTAGGTTTGATCCAACTAAATCTCTGCCACAGCCAAAAATAATAAGTCTAAAATATTATCCAATAAAGATACTTCTCTTCTTTCCTAATTCCATATTTGAAGCTTCCCCAAAAGGCGCTCCTTGTCACTGGTAGCAGCTATGGTTTTTTGACCACACCTATGAAAGAGAAAATGACTGACCAAAACCCGCCCACCTTTGCTCACGTACTCAACCAGGCCACATCCTAGGAGACCTGGAAAATGTACTTCCGCGCCCACAACATCAACGGAGATATACCTAGTGGATGCACTAAATTCAAAGATCTGGTCATGCCCAAAGCATGCACCAAGATGATTCAATACAGTTGCTCTCTTTAACCACAAAAAACGCACAACCACCTATCACAGGTGAAGTTACCAAAACCAAATACATTGGTATCAACAAGTTCTTTGGTAAAAACAAAGAAAATGTCATCAACTGGCTAGAGCACTCAGCCACAAAACTCCGCGCCAGCTGCATCCCCCATGAGAAATGGGTCCAGGAAGCCAGCAAGCGCCTATATGAGGCCGCAGCTAACTGGTTTGCCACCTGGGTTGGCTCACAAACTGAAACCAGCTTGACAACTGAGAAGAGTTCAAAGCAGACATCACCCACAATTTCTGCTTACCAAATCCCTCTAAGATATTGCAATACAGCTCAGTGATCTTCCTCAGAAGACCACTATCACAGCTTATGCCAATGAATTTGAGGAAATACACTGCAAAATTCAAAAACCAGCACAAGCTGCGTACATATCAGAGCCTCCTTCATAAACATAATGAAACCCTCTGTTGCTGCCCTCATCTGTCCAGAGGCCAACACCTCCATGTCTGCGCTCATTATAGAAGCCAAGCGCACAGAAAAACTTGCAAACATGAAATATGCTGCACACAACAGCAATTGCTCCTCAAGCAGCAATGGCAGAGAAAACTCCAATAGAAAAAAACGCCAAAACACCAATCATAGCAACAGCACCTCCAATTGCAACAATGGTAATCACAGCCAAAGCGCAAACCGCTCCTGTCCCAAGAAAGAGGACACCACCAAAGTTAATAATGCTGAAATAGCAACCCACTATGAATCTGACCCCACATTCTCTGACCTCAAAGGTCTCAAAGCAGAGGAACAGGGAAAAGAAGAGGGGGAACAGGATTAAGTGCCCCTGTCTTCCCCTAACTTGACAAGAAACTGTACCAAGGCACAAACTTTGCTGCTCACATCCCACATGTCCACAATATTCTATCTTTATGAATGTAAAAATTAAAGATTGCTCACAACTTCTTGTCTACCCATTCACTTACAAATCACATACACATACAATTTTATTTGACTCTGGTGCTCAACACACTATGGTAAGAAAACCGTTTTTAACCAAGTACAAAATACTAGTTGTCAAATCCAACTTCAAATACACCAGAATGGCAGATAAATCAAAGGTTCTACTTGAAGGCAAAACAACTCCCTTCAGAATTGACCTCCAAGGTAGACAAAATTCTATCAAATGACTTTTCACAAACAACATAAACTACAACATTGTAGCAGGCATGAACTGGTTCACCCGAGTGAACCACAGTGTATGTTGGAAAACAAAAACCATGACAATCAAAAACAACGGAGTCAATTTTAATATCCCAAAAGAACCCAATGACCTTATTCTAAGAGATACAGTATTTGTCCAGGTCATAGACCAAGATAACTCAGAACGTCTAACCAAAGATAGTACTCTCCACATAATGAGGTACACTGAATTCAATAATATACAAACAACAAAAATCCAATGCCCAGAACTCATAGCACTCCTAAATGAATATGCTCATGTATTCAAAGAAGAACTCACAGAGGTACCCCCTGAACAAGAGGTCAAACATGGCATCAACCTATGTAAAGTCATGCCTAAACCTGCGCCCCTCTACAGACTCTCTCCCATGGAGACCCAAACCCTCAAAACACACATTGGGGACAATCTAGCAAAAGGATTCATTTGCCCGTCTGAATCCCTGCGGGGGCAGCAGTATTCTTTGTAAAGAAAAAGGAAGGCACCCTCTTTCTGGTAACCAACTACAGAGCACTAAATGCAAGCACAGTAAAGAATAAATATCCCCTTCCACTCATAGAGGATCTGTTTGCAAGACTCTCAGGAGTCAAATTTTTCTCCAAAATTGACCTCACCTCAGGTTACAACCAGGTTGAAGTTAAAGAAAAGGACATACCAAAGACTGCGTTCTGTACACAATTTGGATCCTTTGAATGTAGGGTAATGAATTTTGGGATGGCCAACACTCCCACAATGTTTGTCACCATGATGAACCAAGCGCTGAATGGCCTCTCAAATACATTATGCAACCTTGAAAATATCATCATATTCTTAAAAACATAAGAGGAACACCTCATAAATGTCTGCAAGACACTCAATTGACTCACAAAGCACAAACTTTATGCAGAACCAAGTAAGTGCCAATTTATGGAAAAGGAACTCCTGCTTTTGGGCCACATTGTCTCTGATGGTGGCATCAAAACAGATCCAGACAAAATAAAAGCCATAAATAACATGCAACACCCCACTTCTGTTAAACAAGTTAGATGTTTTCTTGTATGGTAGCTTACCTAAGGAAATACATCAAAGACTGCAGAAAACTCACCACACCAATCAATGACTTAACCAAGGGTAATGCCAAAAAGAAATTCATCTGGACACCAGAATGTGACAATGATTTCCAACTATTAAAACAAGCTTGGATTGAAGCACCAATCTTGCAATAACCTAATTACAACAGGTGCTACAAGCTCAAGTCAGATGTCAGTGACACTGCCATTGGCACAGTCTTACGCATCTGCCAGCAAGGGCAGCAAGACTTCCTGCCAGTATGTTATAAAAGTAGAAAACTAACCAACATTGAGCAGAGATACCCAATACACAATAAGGAATTGCTAGCAATATATCACACATGCAAGAAATAGAGATATTATCTGGAAGGAACTTTAAATGTCTGAGTAATAACTGACCATAAGTCCTTAATATATTTCAAAACTCAGAACACATGTGCACAGCAACAAGCCAAATGGATGTCCCTGCTAGAGCAGCTTAATTTGGACATTCAATACAAAAAGGGGGCAGAGCTGGTCACGGCTGATGCTCTCTCTATACTATGTCAGCCTAGAGAGTATCATCCTAATCACCTAAACCCTGACTGGCCAAACCTATACAATACTGAGTATAAAACCAAAGGGAAAGACCCCTCAACACACTAACTAACCCATAATACATCAGTAAGGAACAAAAATTATTTCCAAGTATCAAATGGCACAGTATACCAGATCATTAATGACAAACATGTTCCCTACATCCCAGTTGCACAAAGAGTTGACACCATATTAAGACACCACCACCTATTAGGACATACAAAGGCTAACAACCTATACCTTATATTAAAAGAGATAGTATGGTGGCCCAACCTCAGACAAGATATAGTTGATATTATGAAAAAGTGCACAGTGTGCAATAAATACACCAGAACAAAAGCTCCCCAGCCAATGGTCAACCCAGTACCAGACCCTGAACCATTCAAGGTTTGGGGGCTAGATGTAGTGGGCCCCTTTCCCAGAAACAAAGACAAACTAATGTTTCTTAATTGTAGCTATCAACTTTGCCACACACTGGCCCATCTTCTGGGCAACAAAGGACAATAAAACAGAAACAATAGACCAATTCATTAACAAAGCAATCATAGTCAACTACGGCACTCCAGACTACATCATAACTGATGGAGCAACCAAGTTATCAGGTCACATAGTAAACAATAACTTAAAATCCAAAAACATTAAACATTCCACAACCTCTCCATTCAGACCACAGGCCAATGGCATAGTGGATCACCTAAACAGCAGCTTTATCAGGACCCTAGAGAAAATAATGGATGGCAAAGCCAAAGACACATGGCTACTATACGTGAAATATGCATTACTAGTATCCCGGGTCTGCACCAATCAAGGGACATGCTATTCACTGTTTGAACTAACATACAGATACAAACCAGAAATAATTACCCACAACAAGTAGCCATACATAAAGATTCCCACGGGGAAACCCCTCACAGTAGAACAAGTACCAAATCTACAACACATACACCTCAAAGCTAAAATAGCAGAAATAAAAAGGCTCAAAACACAAAAGATAACCTCCACAGAGGAACCACTTCCCATCAACTCCCCTTTCTGGGTCCTAGCTGGCAACCAAAGAAACTAGACTCAGTACACAGAGGACCAGGAAGAATCATCAAGTACAGACCAGACCAAAACACCTATCTAGTGAAATTCCAAGGTGCCAAAACCCCTGTTGTCAAGATGTACCACAGAACCTGTCTCTGACTTAGCAAAGAAGAACACTCAACCAGACTGGTACCAGCTAGCCAACAACTCCAGGAACATCAGGCAGCAGCCGTTAAGATAAAGCCCCCTCCTGATGTACCAGAGTAACCCCTTATGGGGGAGTGTGTGTCAAGGATCTGGATGTACAAGCATTCTGGCTACCACCAACCTAATCAACATACAGCATTCACCTGATTTGGTGCCTTTCTAATATACCACTTGACATACCATAAATGGCAACCAAGCAATATTACATGACTGTCCAAGTATCCAGTGGCTTGAACCCATCCTGCACATGACCAACCCCTAGGTTTGATCCAACTAAACCTCCACCACAGCCAAGTCTATATAAGTCTAAAGTATTACCCAATAAAATATACTTCTCTTCTTTCCTAATACCATATTTAAAGCTTCCCAAAAAGGCGCACCTTATCATCATGTATGATAGGGACAGCGCAGCCGCGCAGGTCATTGGGTATTCTGCAGTGATGATCCAAAATCTACTGCCAATTGGATATATATAAATTTTATATTATAAATTTAAGACAATGAGGTTGCAGTAATTCTATTATGTGAGCTCTGTCATGATTGGCATCATTGATTTTATACTGCTAATTTATGGAGTTGGATGCTATAATCCTAATATGTGAACTCTGTCATAATTGACTGCATTGCTTGGTCAAAATTTCCAACATATCCCACCACTTGACCAACCACTACTTTCTTTCTTCATAAGATGAATCACAGCTCCAGCAACAACAACAACAATATGTGCCAAGCCTACGGCACAATGATGGCTTCAATGGACAAAGTGGAGCGTAAAACCTTTCAAAAATGATATGCTCAGTATATATTGTTTTATTGAATCAACTTTGGGCTAGTGACTCCCAGTTTTGCAAACAGGACTATATGACTACCGGGCTGGCTCTGAGCGTAGTACTGTGTCAAACTCCAGCACTGAGAATTTCCCTGATGAGGACTCCATGTTTGAGTAGCCTCTTCCTGTCAGCAGTGTGCCCCCAGTGGTAATCCTTCTGGTGCTCAGCACCCCTTTCCTCAACGCCTTCCTTCTACTGGTGCGCCTCCCCCTACCCCATCTGCCATGCTCTGCGCCTGCCGCAACTCCAACAATGTTGTGGTGAACCACCCTGACTGTGACGGTCCACATGTTTGGTGGTTTGAAGGCAGGGCTAATGTTGGCCAAGCAAAAGTTTGGTTGTTTTTTGCAGGTAGAGGCCTAGTAGGGAATCATGGCTACTGGGGATGATAAGGCCTAGCTAGTAGGTGTAAAGACTACTAGAGGCAGATGTTGCCTCCACCCAGCAGAAGATATTGGCTGATGTGGGCTACATTTCTTCACCTAGCAGGAAACTGTGGCTGCAAAAGGGTGAAGAATGAGATAGCTAACAGGGAACTTTGTCTGTTTGAGGTGGAGAAGATTTTGGACCCCTGGCAGGTAGCGCGGGCTGCCAGGGAGGGGAAGAGCTCTGAGAGCTCTATGTACTTTGATACGCTTACAGAGATCTGTGAGCAAGCATCCTACCTAACGGACTGGTAGGATGTCCTCATTTATGTCCCCATGGGAGCTTTGGGGGGGACCCAAAGTGAGCATTGAAGGGCATGGATTTGCTCAGAGGTGTCATCAAGGTGGCTTGCTTGGGGAAGCAAGCTACAGAACTTGGTGTGATCAGGCCTCTGGGAAGTAGAGTTGATTACTCTGCAACTGAAAGCTCAGAATTAATCACCTGGGTGAGTAAAAACAATGACATAGGCTTTAAGGATCTATGGTTGGATGGCCTAAGTGGAATGCCACTGGCAAGGGCCCAGTCAAACGCCAGTTCAATGTAGACTTATGCCTGGGTCTACAGGTTCTGGTAACAGTAACTGAGATAAAGAGCTGAGGTGGTTCACAGAATCAGAAGAGAAGACTAGTGAGAGGGACTGTTTGATCACAGAGAAGGCTAGTTGAAGGACTTTTGGTTCATATTGAAGTTTGGAACCAAAATGGCTCATTGTGCAGGTGGAACCAAGGTGGTTCCTAGTGAGGATAAGTTGAAGGGCTCAGAGATCATGATGCAGGAGTAGCTGGTCATGATAAAGGAGTATTCAGAGGACTGATAATCTGTTGAAAGACTGGAATGAGCTGTTTGCTGTCTAAGATGGGATGATTGATGGTTAAGCTGAAGAGCTGGAATATAAGCTGGCTGAAGAATCAGAAGATGATGATGGAGAACTGGTGGTCCGGAGAAATGAGCCAAGATTTTGCTAAATTGATTTGCCAAAGTGGAAAAATATAGAATTTTTTGCCTTGGTTTAGTAGTAAAATCAAGAAGGAATGTGGATAGAAGTGTGGGTAGGATATTTATTTAATAAGTTCCTAGGATAGATGAAGGTATGTTGCTATGAGAGCTGGATACAAAGTTGTTTTGGTGGGACGTTTTCCTTGTATTTTACTATATTTGTAAATATATGGGGAAAACGTGGAAGAGGTCCAGAAAGAACAGTCTAAATAGTATTCTACTATTTAAATTGGTTCAGGTTGAATGCAGGAAAGACTGGTGCCAGAATAATGGACCAGTTAACACTTTTGTGTGCAAAGAGTTGTTGCTTTGAGCGGTTTGAGCTGTGGAAATTATTTTCCTAGTTGGATCCCAGTGGAACTTCAGAAATGGTCTATTTCTGCGCTCTGCATTCATTGGTTGAGTTCTGGCAGGTTTCCTGATGAAAATAATTGGTTGGAAGCCAAAAGCTTAAAGTATAAGCAAGGAAATAGTAAATTAATACTTTAATATTTTGAGAAAGTAAGTATGTAAGCTTAAGTTATTGTAGGGAAAAGTGAGCAGCAATGGTTTGAGCTTCTGAAGAAAGCCATTTTGAAGGTGGAACCGTTGGGAAAATGACACTATAAAAAGGTGGCTGGCTGGAAAGTTACAGGGTCTTTTTGGGTCTTTTTGGAGGTCTTTCCAAGGCCTTTTGAGTTTCTGCCAAGAGGTTTTTGAAAGCCTTTTGATCACCAGCAGGAGCTTGATTGGACTGATACAAGTGGAATACCAAGGCCACTAAAGATATACAGAGAGCTGAAGCCCAAGAATAAGGAGCTGGATCCTAAGCCCAGCGCCAGAGTCCAAGTTTAAGGAGCAGGAGTCCAAGACTAAGGAGCAGGAGTCCAAGACTAAGGTGCAGGAGTTCAAGACCAAGTACAAGGAGTCCAAGATATTGTTGGAGGACTCCAAGTATTGGCAAATCCATATTGTTTCCTTGACCCCTGGGCCATATACCAGAAGATTTCTAAGGGGATCTTCCTTCTGAGAGTGAATAAAAGCCCATTTTGACCCCTATACATATTTCTGAGATACATTTTCCCTTACTAGAGAATGACAACCCCTTCCAGCTGGTCCCTGGCTACAATCCAGGACACACTTTGGGGACTGGTGGACAGGAACCCCACACCAACCTTCTTAGCAAGTTTGGGATCTGCCATCATGAGGAGAAAATGTACAGCTTTGTACAGGCACTACATTCTGATGAGAATTTAATGACCCCAATTTGGGCAGGGGAGTTATACCACAGCCAATAAAATGCCTCCCAGTTGGCTGCTGAGGTGCGTCTAGGGCTGCAGTCAGCTATCTTAGCCCCCAGTGAGATTTCTGCCCAACATGCTCATACTATTGCCATCTGCAATGAGTATATTGACAAGATAGCTTGGGTTTGGGCTCTTGAGCTTGCCGCTGACCCCTCCTTCCATCAAACCTTGAACTTGCCTGTCCAAGCTAATACCAACTGTCACTTCTCTGCCACGTTCAAGGCGTTTCTTCATGAAGTTGGTACTGGCAATGCTTCTTTGTAACTTCCTTTGGCTACTGCAACTTGCCACTTTATATGGTATCCTCCTGAGAGTTGCCAGCCTGGGTACACTGGTTGTTGCTTGGAGCATTACCGCTCCCTGGCTTACCAGCTCCGCGTCTCCCTACCCCTATCCTATTCCTACATGGAAGATGCTTTGATGGACTGCTTCACTATAGGTGCTGAGTTCTCTGCTTGTGGTGGCTAGGGCCATTTGGTGCCAGTTAGTCAGATCCAACTTCCATTGTGCAACTGGTCTTCTATGTCACGCAACTCTCAGTTGGCCTGGGCCCAAATTCTGGGGATCCTGGCTCATGTGCGCCAGTGCCTGGACAACAACCACTATATGATCCCCACCCATGAGCACCCAGTGATCACTATTCAGCGCCCCACCAAGCATCCCCACCACACCAAATGTCAGGCTTCTCCTCCTGCTACATCTTCTGCTCACTAGCGTAGAGGTGCCCCCAACACAAGGGATCAATCCCAATGAGCCTGCCTTTTCCTTTTCTTACAATAAACTTGCTTTTGCTTATCCTCTTTTTTGTCGTTTCTATTATTTTTTAGTTCTTATTTTTTATTATATTAAGTTTTTAATTATTGTAGTTATCTTCTAAATTTAGTGCTTATAGAAATTTTATTGATTAGCAGAGTTTGTAAGTTGGGGATTTAAATCTTGGGCTGCCACGGCACTAAATATAAAAGTAAGTTGTTGCTGCAACATAAAAGAAGTTTGCAAGGCGGCGCCCAAGACTTTCCCAAGTTGGTGCAGTGGTGCTTTTTGGTTGGTTAAGGCGGCGTGGTGGTGCTTAAAACTGGGTAGTTTTGTAGTTTAATTTGCAGAGTTTTGGTAACCTTATTTTGATAACAGACTTTTTATTTTGATTCAAGATATTGTTTTTGTGATGCAGTTTTTTGTGATGGCGTATTTTAGGGTATTTATTAAGTGTTTTTATACTAAAAAAATCTTCCTTGGATTTTTGATTTGAGATAGCGTTTTTGAGATGCAGTTTTTTGAGATGCTGGATTAGAAGCCAATATGTAAAAAAAGACTATTTAATAATTTTTATTAAGTTTTTTTTTAATTTTGCTGATGTAAATCCTGATGCCATCTCAAAATCATTTTGCAATGACGTCTTTCAAGATGGCATTTTTGAGATGGCATATTGCAATGTAGCCATTGACTTTGCAACACACTGGCCTATTTTCTGGGCAACCAAAGACCACAAATCAGAAAAAATCAACCACTTCATCAACTAGGCAATCATAGCCAACTACAGAACTCCTGACTACATCATAAACAATGGAGCCACAGAACTATCAGGACATATAGTGAATGATAGCTTAAAATCAAAGAATGTCCAACATTCCACAACCTTGCCCTACAGGCCATAGGCCAACAGCAAAGTTGAATGCCTAAACGGCATTCTCATCAGAACCCTCAAGAAAATAATGGATGGCAAATCCAAGGACACATTGTTATGGTAGAAAATCAAATGGAAGGGATAGTGCGCCCTTGTAAAACCCAAATTCAGCAAAGAACTGTAGTCAAACCCTTGAAAGAAATAGACAACTTAGATGCCAACATAGACAAAAAATGGGTCAAAGCTGGGGTTGCCCAAATAGTCCTCAAAAATCTGGACCTGCTTTATTTTGTCCCAAATAATTATGACAAGAAAGTTATGCGTTATACACTATTTGGGTATGGCAGCGCTCAACCTGCTGGTTGCTGGAATTTTTTGAATTATGATGTCATTGACTCAAATTCTAATGCAGGACCTTCAACTGCTGAAAATATTCTTGATAGCCAATCAGATGCCATGGAATCCCCTCCTACTCCATCCTGAACTCCCTTAAGACCCCCATTCCCCCTCTAGAAACTTGTTTCTAGATAGATTAATTTCCCTCAAAATAAAAGAAAGTTTACCTCCAAAATGATGGCATATCTGGGGCTGTTTGCCACTTTCCTTGAAAGATTAGCCTTTGTGGCAGTCAAGGTTGCTGTCAACTCCATGGCCACAACCTGGTACGCCCTTCACATGCCAATGCCTTCAGATTCTTTCTCTAATTTACCCTTGCAAGTCATTTGCTTATTGACAATTTCAATCTCCATCTTCTGCTATACTACAATTAGATCTAAGATGTTGAACCTGTCCTCCCAATTTGGCCTCCTGCTTGTCAAGCAGCTCACAATCTGTTTATTATATCCTCATTGTATTTCCTTGAATCACACCGCATACTATTTCACTCTAACACACATGGCCACTATATGTGAAACATGCATTATTAGTATCTCAGATACACACCAACCAAGGGACAGGATACTCACTGTTTGAGCTAACATACAGGTACAAACCAGATATAGTTACCCGCAATAACCAACCATATGTGAAAATTCCCCCAGGGAAACCCACCACAGTGAAACAGACTCCAGCTCTACAATAAATATACCTCAAAGCTAAGATAACAGAAACCAAGAGACCCAAAGTACAAAAAGTAACCTCTGCAGAAGAACCACTCTCAATCAACTTCCTCTTCTGGATCCTTGCCATAAACAGAAAAAATCTGGATTTGGTACACAGAGGACCAGGAAGAGTTTTCAAACACAGAGCGGACAGAAACACATAACTGGCCAACTTTCAGGCACTAAAGACCCCATCATCAAAAAATATCACAGATCCTGCCTTTGCCTCAGCAACAGGGAACACTTAAATTGGCTAGTAACTACCAGCAAACAGGTGTAGGAATAACAGGTGGCAGCTGTAAAGACAAAGCCCCCTCCTGATGTACCAGAGTAACCCCTTAAGGGAGGGATGTGTCAAAGAGCTGGATGTAATTGTATTCTGGTTGTTGCCAACACACTTAACATCCAGTCATCACCCAGTTTGGTGCCAATCCAATATACTGTTTGACATACTGAGAATGATAACCAAGCAATATCACATGACTTTTCCATGTATCCAGTAACTTGAATCCATTCTGCACATGACCTCCCTTATCTTTTATCCAACTGTAATCCTGCTGTAGTGTAAGCTATATAAGTCTAAAGTATTATCCGATAAAATATACTTCTCTTCTTCTTAAATCTATATTGAAAGCTTCCCCAAAAGTTTCTCCTCATCAATAGATATGTTGTTGGCTGCTTCATTGTCTACAAATAAAGGGAATTTGTTGATAGACCCTCTGGGGTTCCTGAAATCTTGGTGCTCTCTGCTAAGTGCCCTTGCTTGTTGCTTGGATTGCATAATATTTTTTATTGGTTTAAATAAAAACTATTATTATTGTTTTTTTATTCTATTATAGTAGTTTTTAAACCTGTTGAGATAAACAAAAACTCTCAGTCTAAAAAAATACAAATCAGTCTAAAAACCAAGTAAAAAATCAAGGAAATTATATTAAATTACAATAGATTTGGATCCATCCTGATTTTGTTTTTAGACTGAGTTGTGTTTGTTTTAGACTGAGATTTTTTGTTTATATCAACAGTTTTAAAAACTACTGTATACTTTTAAACGTCTATGTTATTTTGAATAACAAGCTTATCACATCTACTGCTGTATTATCAGTTTAAATTTATTGTATTTCTATATTTTGATCAAACTGGTCCCATTCTAGTTATTTTTTATCAATTTCAAGATATTTCTTTAATTTTTTGCAATTTATACACCAAAAAGTAAACTAAGAAATATTAATTATGTATCATTTTACTGTAAATTTAGAACCTAAACGTAAAAATGCGGGATTGTCAAATCCTTGGTCCAAATTTTGAATCACTTTTGCAGGCAACTCAGCTGAGTGAAAATTAAAATATTAAATAAAATTAACCATTTAATTTGAATTTTTTGGTTTATTTAAATTGGCAAAATTTGAATCCCTCAAGCAGATAACTCAACTAACAAAAGAAAAAACTCAGCAAACAAATGTGCAGTACATGAATCAGAAATGCAGGATTCTAATGTATGATTTAATATTTCCTGTATGTCAAACAAATCATAGATATCATGTAAAAATTAACAAATCTGAAAATGCAAGATTTTCAAATCCAAGAACCAAGTTTCAAATCATAATTGCAAGGAATTTGAAATAAATATAATTTATGGGTGTCTCAAAAAGGATGTTAAAGGATCTAGGGTGGATTTGTGCTGATTCTTTTAGAAAGCACAGGCATTTTCAAAAATCACCCTATTCCATTTTAGGTCAGGTAAAATTTTGAGTGTAATATTCACAGACTTAACCTACTTAGTAATAAAATTGACTAAAATATACATTCCTCTTCTTTAGTTTAAAATTATAATAAATTTTTTATTATGTCTTCTTCCAACACCAACCAAGTCAACAAGCTGTTCCCTGGCCTTGACAAAATTATACAGGGCTACACTGGGTCTTCTAATAGTGAAGCCTCCCTCTATAGCCACTCCCAACCTGCAGGCCCCTCTGCAAGCACTACCCATGAGTGTTTTCTTTCTCCTGCGTCCTCAAGCATGGTCCTGTTTGCCCATCATGCACAGGCAGCTGCTAACCCAAATCATACAGCAACACTAGCATCCAGAATCAACCAAGTGAGCCATGGGGCCACCAATGGAAGCCAGAGCCCAGAAACAGCCAATCAGATGGCACTATCTGGTTCTCAAGGAAAACACACCCTGCCTCCAGCCAATCAGCCTACAAGATGCAGAAGAAAATTAATCACTCCAGAGACTGTTCTTGAAATTGTTGAAAAGCAAGGGATGCTTATGTTCCTCAGGGAAATTGCGGCCACAATGGGTTTTGCAAAGTCCACTGTGGCTGCAACCCTGCAAGACCATGTCAACTGTGGCCCCCTCTCAAGAAGACCCCAACTAGTGCCTGTACTTCAACCAAAGATGACACAGCTCATCCCTGTAATACCCCAAAACTGTGGGTACCACTTGCAGCATGTATGGTAGTAGATTATAAAATTGGAATCCAGTCAGGGCAGTGATAATGGGATATAGGGTCATCAAACAGTCGAAGACCTTAGTGTGTACGTTGTATCTCCCAAAGCTCCCAGCAAAGTAGGTCAATATGTAGTACAGGGAGGTGTACATTGTAATGGAGAGCGTGGAATGTGGAGACACCAGGGGAGGCCAGGGTCCAGTATGGGAGGAGTTTAGTTGGCCAGGATTGTAATAAGGGTCATGGCCTAGTCCTTCTGGAGAGGGCCCAAAGAACTCTGACCCATGTTGATAGCCTCCAATCCCAAGGAAGTTGTGAGCACAGCTGTGAAGATGATATGGTTCATCTTCCTTGGATTAGAGGGAGGTTGGCTGGGGCTAACTATTAAGTTGACTTAAGTTTTTAAGTAGAATTTTACTTTATTGAGGGTATTAATCTCAATAATAGCACAAGCTATTACTGAGGAGGGATCCTTTATTTATAGTGCTTGCCACTGTGCAAAGATTTGCAATTGGGAGGGGAAAAAAGGGGATGGGGGATCCTAGAAGTTTGGAAGATAGGGATAGCAGTTGGGGCTTGGGAAGATGGCCAAACTCCTGTTCTCCTGCTATCTGTGGCTGGTTGGGAAGTTCTTGAGGTGAACCAATAATTTCATGTTACCCTGGTGCTAAGTAGGGGATGTGAGTCAAATTTATTTCAAGATCTATTTTGGTTTTAAGAACATTGTTTTGGTTGAAGTTTGACCCTGCCCATGTGGTCTGTGAATTAGCATCCAATTGGTTGGTGGCAAACTTATTTTTAAAATCTGAATCATTATTCCTTCCTTCTTCTGGAGGTGTAATTTTGGTTTCATAATTTTCCCTTGTATTCAGAGATGCTGTTGATTGACTGTACTTCTTGAGGGTTTCTGATTGGTTGCAGGGTGGGTGGCTGGCAGCCAACTGGGACCTGGGGAACAAGCAGGTGGGCTGGGCGGGCAAGTAGGTGGACAGCAGGGGCCTGGCTGGCAGGTGGGGGCTGGCAGACGGCCTGCTGGTGCCTGCCTGGGCAGGCAGGTGGCTGGAAGAGGGTGCTGGCGGGCGTCTGCGCATTGGCAGCGGGTGCCTGCCCAGATGATAAATTAACCCAGTGCCTACTAAAATCCGGTTTTTCCTTGATTTTATTTTTATTTCCCCAAATAAAGGGGGAAATTCTTTATCAAATTTGGCCTCTTGAATTGTAAATTCTCCTATCTTTCCCCAGCTTTTCCCTTCAGTCAGGATTTAATTTATGTCATCAATATTCCTGATAATTCCCTTATGATGGTCATTATGGAATGTGACCTGTAGATGCCCCTGGTCCAGGTACGTCTCCAGCTGGGACTCCACAGCATCTTCACCAACAAAAGAACAGTGAATTTGTGGGTGCACAGAGTTGTGGTTGCAGTCCAAATCTTATCCAATAAGGTTCTTGATGGACCCATTTTGGTAGACACTGACCCATATGATTGTATTGTTATCAATTTCATCAAAGGAAGGGCAATGAGGGCCTGTAATGACGTCATCTTCCTATCATACACTAAGATCTTGATCAGTATCCAAGACTTTAAAGAAAAGCGCATCCAGTCTGACTTATTCAAGCACAGTCCAATATTGTATTGTTTTGTCAGGGTTTTGTTGGCAGTCTCCCCATTGGGCATCAATTATTACTTGGCAATATTGAACACTGCAGATAGTTATGCCTGCCAGACGGAGCTCAAGGCCATGCTGGAGGAGTGGGCCATACAAAACGCCAGGCACAAAGTTGTACTGAGTGCGGAAATGGAGCAGCAGGAATAGGCAACCCAAGAAATCAGGGCTGCAGGGCATACCTGTTGGTCCTACCCCATCAATCACACCAACTTGCATCTTGCAGATGTATGTATCTACAATTTGATTCTGCACTCAGGCGCTTAAAGCCTGCCACCTACAACAAACTGTGTACCCAAATTGATAAGGGGTATGAGCTTTTCCCTTCTGTGTCCATCCAGGACTTATTTGATCTCATCATCTTCTATGCAAGTGATAATGGTAAGTCAAGAAAGGACCCCCGCCTCCCCCCACACCAGTTCATCCGTTTTGTCAAGCCTGTATACGTGACAGAAGAAGAATTCTAGCAATTGAAGCAAACTGCTCTTGCCACCCCTTCCCAGTCAGCAAACCCTGCCTCCCCAACTCCCCCATCAAGACACCTGCCTTCCAACCCTGACTCCCAAACCACCACCCATTCCCTCCCCACTATTTCTGATGCCAACTCTTTCACAGGCGCAGATGAAGGCAATGTTTATTCTGCCCATTCCCTTCCCTCCCTGTCCTTTGATTAGTAAATAAAAAATTTCTTTGTGACAACTTATTAAAATTAATATCTCTCTTTCAATTCATAATTCATAATATTTTCTTTTTACATTATCAACATTTCCCATAATTAATACAATGTTGTATATTTTAAAAACAACTTAAAATTATTAGCATACATATTTTTCATCATTAAGAATAAATTAAAGACCATAAATGTAAATATTGCATTAGAATATTGCAATTAGACATCAACTCTTGATATTATGATATTATGATATTATATACATAACCAATTTATTTTGTTTAATAAAATTCATTGTAAACAAGGCCTTTTTCATTGTAATTTATTTAAATTGACTGTGTTTATATTAGAGAGCCATTAACCTTAGTACAAATATTGATACAAAGTGCATTTTACAGCCTGTATATTTACCTATTGGAAATAATTCAGTAAACTTTCCAGTCAGATTTTGTGAGGTAATAATAATGTAACGGGTTAATAAATTACTGTTTATTAATCCATTACATTATCATTACCTTGCGAAATTTGACTGTAAAGTTTACTGAATTATTACCGATAGGTAAATATACAGGCTGTAAAATGCACTATGTATCAATATTTGTACTAAGGTTAATGGCTCTCTAATATAAACACAGTCAATTTAAATAAATTACAATGAAAAAGGCCTTGTTTACAATGAATTTTATTAAACAAAATAAATTGGTTATGTATATAATATCATAATATCAAGAGTTGACGTCTAATTGCAATATTCTAATGCAATATTTACATTTATGGTCTTTAATTTATTCTTAATGATGAAAAATATTCACGTGTTGAAGGTAGTACTATAAAAACCAGTTTTTTGATGTAATTCAAACAAAAGGAAAAATATCTATAACTTGATAAACAAATTAGAAGCACACATGAAAAAGTTTGTTGAAATAGAAAAAATATCAGGGAAACAGTAACAGGAAAGCTGGGTAACAGGGGCCAGCCACTAATCAAGTAAAAAGAAGATGCTCTGAATAAACTGGGAAATATTATAGACAAAAAGAACAAAGAAGTGTTGCTCAATCTACAGGGAACAATCCTATCAAGTATGAAGTTCAATGATGCAGCTTACAATTTGTGGGAGTTCTGACAGGAGGCCAAAGAAAACAATATGAAGATCAAACTGACTGAAGGAACTGAAATCCCACAGGAAATAAACACCAACAAAGAGGGAAACAATCAAATGGAAACAGATGAAAACAAAACACAGTCAAGAAGAAGGAGCGCCTAAAAAAAGAAAGAAAATTCAATTAATGAAAATCAAGAGGAAACACAAGTAACACAGAAAACAAGGAGAATCAAACCCAGAAAAACAAATGGAGATCAGTCAACACTCATGAAGTTTGCTGAAGGGGTGCCTGTGGCTGAGGGAGCCACAGAGGAAACAATCAGTAAGTCTTTTTATGTTTTATTTGTATTTACTTTAGTTGTAATTAGGGATGGGGACAAGGTTGCAGAAGTGGCGGCTTTTACGCTAAGTTAGTTCTATGAGAGTTACCAATCACTGGTAGCCCCTGTAAAACAAATAAATAAAAATAAAATAAATAAAAATAAAATAAATAAAAATAAAATAAATAAAATAGTATAAGATAACATCAATCAATATGCAACAAAAGATGCAATTAATAGGGAATTCAAAGCGCCAGAAGGAAGCTCAACCTGGGTCAAAGAAGCCTATGACGTAGGTGCAAGTATCAACTTAAAAAGAATGATGGATATTGTCATGAATACCACTATTCACCATGTTTCAATTTTGCCTTTGGTGGGCCATTTTGAAGACAAATCCCTTGCTTTTGCTTTTGCCTCTCAAAATGAGTTGGTGACTGAATCAGGAAGTACAATTGTTTGGTTTCTTGATCCTGCACAACTCACTTGCCCCACTCATGCTGGTAGTGAGTGCTCCTACCGTCCTGGTAGTGTTTTGTGGTATTCCTTACCACTATATATTCCATTTCATATTCACCAATAAAAATTAAGTTCTATTCACATTTTTGTCTTTATGTCTTCTGTACTTCAGCGCCTCTCTCTAGCCACAAATAGTAGAGATTATTCTTCCAGGGCTACAAGGTAAACACATAGCCTTCCCTGTCATCTAACCAAGACTTAGTACAAATCCAATCCTAAGGTTAGGATTTCCCGTTGTGTGTCTGTGCCGCACCTCAGAACACGACAGATATCCAAATAAATATCACATGAATTTTGACAAATATATATTTGAATGCCTTGAATGTTTTCTATTTTCAACTATAAACACATATGAATTAAACCTGAAAAAATTCAATTTTACATTCCACAAGAAAACATCAAAGCTACAATATTTAATAATTTAATAAAATTAATATCAAATCAAACAGGTGATGCATTTTTAGTCAATAAGATGAAACCTTTTTTCATATTGTTTGCAGAGGCATGGGTTGTGGATGCCTCCAAAATGCCTGACTCTCCTTTACTCAATTTTTCAAACATGGCCTATAAAAATTGATTAGTTATAATTTATAAGAAATTCTGTTTATTTGTTGAAATCTATACCTCACAGCAACTACATATCACTGTTTACCTTGGGGTAGTACTACACTGCATTATGAAGGCCAACATGAAGAAGCTGGAGGACATCCCCCTTCAAATGGACGTCTGCTGGCTGGCACTGGATAAAATGAAGACACCATGGGGCTACCAAACTGTAGAGCATGTCCTATATGACTGTTTTATGTTAGCTTTGTTGTACAGGTACACAACACCTCCAGAAAACCAACTCCTTATTAATTTGCTTTTGATATTGCCTTTTATAAGACACTCAGCCACCACTGGGGTATTGAGCACCACCCTTCTAGCAATTGGCACCAGAGTTGTCCACCACGTGCAGAAGAGTATGTGGTCTCAATTGGACGCATTAGCAGAAAATATAATTTTGGGGAATAATACCCAGAATAATTGCATCCCCTTTAGCAATTTGCATCCCCCTAATAAATCATCTTCCCTTGCAACCTAAACTTTATTTTATTTTTTAATTTTTAATTTTAAATATTAAAATTTTAATATTGAAATATGTAATATTAAATATTTTAATAGTAATATTTTAATTACTAAAATTTTAATATTCCATATTTTAATTGCTAAATTTTTAATATTGAATATTTCAATATTAGATAATTCACAATTAAATAAAAAAAGTTTAAACTTTAATATATAAATTTTAATATTTAAACTTTAATAGATAAATTTTAAGTTTTATAATTTTACTTTCAATATTTTAAGATTATTTTAAATTTTAATAGGTAAATTATAATATTAATATATCTAAATATATTAAAAGACCTTATTTATAGTTGTGACCACATAAAATAATAAAAAATAAGTTAAAAATGTTTTTATTTACTAGCTTGTCAAGTACAGGTTCATTTAGTACATAGAAAAACAACAAGAATTGAATTTATCCACATCATGCGGCCCGCTCCACTATTGCTCTAAACAAATGATTGTTTAGAACTTGAATTACCTTTCCCTTGTAATATGATTTGATAAATATATTTGATATGCTTGACCTGCGTCCTAAGTACTAATTAGTAAGCAATACATGAAAATCATTGGAATCTGTGTTGTGTGGCTATAGTGGCACTGAAATAATAAGGATCAGATGATGACCTGCAAGATCCAATTTGTGGCTTAAAAAAGCCAAAGTACCAACAAGGATTCATAACTATTTAAATAAAATTAATCTATTTCTATCTTTTTATCTTATTTATTTGTTAGTGCAACAGTCAATTTAATATTCAGTGCATTAGAATAAAAATATATGTTCTCTTACATAGTATGATTAATTTTACTTACCTTTTCTATGTATTCTTATATGTCTATAATACAATCAAATGTCATGTCATTATATATAAATAATAATTTTTGAGTCCTAATAAAAACAAAATAAATAAAAATAAATAAACCCAGAATACCCATTTATCTGATTGGCTTAGAGGCCAGGGCTTTGGGGAGGAAGATTTCTGAGTGCTTGTAAAAAGCCACCACTACACCGGGTGGCATTGCAAATTGACTGACCTCAAGGATGTTGAAGAGATCCTTGGTGTCCTGTGAGAGGCCTTGCTTTGCCTTATTTTTGATCCACTTAAAGACCTCCTCAATTGAATTAAGGAAAGGAGATTATGGGGGGGGGGGGAAGAGGAGTCTCATTGGACAGTCAGCCAGGCAATGGCTGGCCAAATGGCTATTTTTATTGATGGATGGGAACTCGGACACAACCAGATTCACTTTGTGGAGCCTGACATTATCCAACACAACAATGTTGGTTGTACTGTGGTAATTAATTTGGAGATATTCCTTGACAGTTCAGAGAAAATCAAGAAATGCCCCACTGTTATGGGAGCCTTTAATCATCTGGTATTGATCTAAACCATGAGGACCAAGAAGCGCAACCATTGAATAGGTCTGGGAACAGACAGCTACACAATGGGATATGCCGTCTTTGACCCCTTCTCAACCCACCCATGCCTAGACCTGAGTGAGGAGGAAAGCAATGATTTGTTGATGTAGAAGAACTGGACATTGCCAGTCTCCTTTAGGGCCAGATATTTCTTGGCATAAATGTGTCAATTCTCAATGGTCTTCTTGCTATCCCTATTGTTTAGAGAAACTCTGAGCACCTTCCAAACAAAGCCCAATTTGACCATTGCTTTGTATACGAGGGTTTTAGAAACAAAAAGCCTGAACTCTGTGGCAAGCATTGATTGGACAGCAAGTGTTTCCAGGTGGCAATCCTTGATAATCCATTGCTTGATTGCATCAATATGAACAGGCTGCAAGAGTTTTGGCTGCCGCTTAGCCTTGGTGGATTCAGCAATTTGCCCGGTGTTGCCATACTTGGTGTTGATGTTGGCAATGTATCTGGCTATGACACCAAATCAGGATGCAATATCCTGAACCACCATTCCCCCGTTCAAGCAGTTGAGGAGAGCTTCATGCTCACTATCCATCAACCAATGCTGGTTCTTGGCAGGTACCACAGCATCTTGGCTATCAGGCTCAACACAGGGGATGGGGACCTTCATGTAGAAGGTGGGATCACACTTGGTTGCGCTGGCGCCGTCAATGGTGGCATTCAATACAGGCACAGATGGCTCTTTGGTGGTGGTCAATGGCTCATATGATGTATCAAAGATGCAGGGGCAGGAAATAGCAACTCTTTGATCAAGAGTGTGGGGCCGTGTGACAACTGGGTACACAGTAGAGGTTTATGTAACCTCATTATTCCCAATGACTTTTGTATAAGAGACTTTTGTGGCAGGCCTTGAGAGCGGCTTCTGTCTTGGATTCAGGCTACTGTTACTGGCTTGAGATGCAGGAGGTGGTTGGCTGGCGCTGACATCTTGGGAGGCCTGTGTGATGGCATGCCTCCCCTCAAGTTGGGTTCTGGATCTGTTATTGGACCCTCTGGGACACCCTTGTGGACAGGCTGCCCTGCGGGCTGGTGCAAGAGCAGGTTGAGGATATGATTTTCTGTCCATAAAAATAAAATAAAAAATATATTTTAGATTAAATATGTATTTATTTAGGTTTTTTTAGCGATTAGTTATTTTCTCTTGATTTTGCCTTGAATAGTAACAGAATTTCTATAACTGTGATTTGAAGTATATAATATTGTATACTTTCCAGTTTTGGATGATTTTAAAGTTTAATCACTTTTTATGTCTAAACATGGTTGTTGAAATTGAATTTTTAGTTTGATTTTAGTCATGGTGGAGCTTCTTGATTTGGGTTGGTGTTTCCTAGTATGCTTACTGTACATTCAATTTGGATTCCAGTTCCCGCAACCAAAATTTGACTTTACTAATGGCATTAAAAGTGATTTGAAATTTGGTTCATGGATTTGACAATCCTGCAATTTCAAAAAACATAGTAAACTTAATGAAAATGGTTGATGGATTTGAATGCTTCAAAATTGATTCCAGTTAGTTCATTTCGGCAATTGGAAATATGCAGTTCAACTTGAACTTTGAAAAGTGTCTATGAGTTCCCACATTTTCAAAAATTCAAATAAATACTCAAAAAATCAATTTAATTAAAAAAGGCCATCCTGCAAAAGTGATTCAAAATTTGGACCAAGGATTTGACAATCCTGCATTTTTATGTTTGGGTTCTGAATTTACAGTACATAAATGTATTAATTTAATCATCCCAGAACTTAGATAGTGTTTGTCATGATTTTTTTGTAATTTGTTTTATTGTGCTATTGACTTGGTATTGTCCTTGTTTAAATGTGTACAATTTGCATTATAGTGCATGAATTTTTTTCACCTGCTCAAAACAGAGTGTATATAGTAGAAAATTATTGGGTATAAGCTAAATTTTTGGCAGCTTGAGACCCTGATATCAATGTATGACTTTTGTGTGCTATGTTCTTGATATAAATGCTTTGTATTTAGTTTGATTTCCCATTAAAGCCTAAATCCCTGTTAATATATATCAATTTTTTGGTGTTCTATTTTGTTATATGTGATTTTTATTTGCTCTGATATTTTTTGGTTTGCCCCTACCAACAGCTTTAAGAAGTAAAGTATTTATTATGAGTATGAACCCATTGAAAATTTAACCTATCTATATCTACCATTTTCTCTTTCTGTCTTAGGAAAATATAAAAAATTTCTTCATTATTTTATTTATAACAAAGATCTCAGGGTACTTAACCCTTACTTCTCTTTATCTAACAACAGCTGCTGCCTGTATGTGATAGTAAAAATTTCATAGTGTTGTTATTCATTCCTTGATAAAGGCAAATATAGTACAGCATACTCAAGATCTTATCTGTCAGGGATCCAATCTCGGGCAACCAACCTGTCATTTTCAAGGATCACACAGGCTGTGGGTTTTGCAAGAAGAGCCTACCACAAAATTGGAGCTAACTTAAAGAGGTATTAAAAAGACTTTAACACCCAGAACCACGGGCCAGCGGCAAGAATTATAGTGTCAATCACCCCTGGAGGGTGATATACACAATTCTGAAAAGCTTATTTGTGTGGTTCAAGGGAAGTTCAGGTGCAGATGTGGGCATTGGCTTTGGGGTAATTGGTGGTTCCATATCCAGTTGATATGTGGACAGCAACTTGTAATTTTCTCTGAATAGATGGAACTTGATGTAATGCCAAGGGCCTTGTATGTTGTATCTTAATTGAAAGTTTGACTAAGCCAGGAAATCTGGTTCAAGTATATTACAAGTGTATATTGCTTGTATTTGGGCTTCAAAGGGTAATCTGTAAAGTGGAAATGACCAAAGAGAGCACCAGATGGATATTAAACTGCAGGTGATGTAAAGTGGGAACAGTCAACATTTAAACTGTCTACATGTAACATCCTCTGTGTTGACAATTCCCAAAAAATATTTTTGTATTTTTATAGCACATTTATTGATTTTTTTGCCTTAAATAATTGTTTCTAATGACAAAAGTTAAATTTGATTTTCAAGTTTTAAGTGAAATTGTAAAAAATAAAGCCAAAATAAAATTTGAGATTGTTGACATGGAGAATGTTACATGTAGACAGTTTAAATGCTGACTGTTTCCTGTAAAGTTACCCCCTTTAGCCTTGGATAGGACAATCTTTCCTCAACAAACAAACAAAGAAAGCTGCTCAGCATCTATCTAAATCTCTTAATTCCCTTGAGGATTTAGCTCACACAATTGACTAGAGATTTGTATTAAAATCCCCACTTAGGTGATAACCACTGATGCTCAGATTTTTGTGCCTACTTGTGATGGATCCCTGCTTAATTTGGACTAATTGTTGATTTAGTTTTGCCCCCATTTAAAACAGATAAAGTGTAGCCAATAAGGTTGCACTTATGCCAAATCAACAAATTTCAATTAAACTGGAATTAATGGCCCCTGAAGCACTCCATAAGCACCAGCCAATCAGAGGTTAAACCAGCAATTAATGAGAAACCATACAACCCGCCTGAAACTCCCTTGTAAAAATTATTCCCTGGTCAGTCAGACTCACTGCTTGGGTCAGGTGATCTTGTAAATTCAGATCTTGTCCCTTAAAGCAATACAGGGGACTTTTGGTCCTCTGCTTGCTCATTCTTATCAAATAAAAGTTTATCTTTTACAAATACAGGTTTTGGAATTTTGGGTCTCTTCTGTTGGCCTTTTTTTCCTTTCTGGTTGTTAGTAGAAGTTTTGGGCTTCCCTTACCTTATATGTTGCTCCCTAGCTTATGGCATCTATTCCAAAGCTCCTAGAGTTAACATTAGTATTAGCGTTAAGGTTTACCTCTTTTGCTTTTGAAACTTGAGTTCAAACTTTAAAGTTATTATTTAAATCATTATAAATATTTGCTTTTAGTTTGAAATCATTGAGTTTTTGCTCTGCCTTTGCTTTAAAAACCAATTTGCGCTCTGTAAAGACCTCTCCCTATTCCAATTGTCTAAAGCAGGGTTTGAAGTCTTTCTTACCCTCCAGTCTCAAAAGATACCCCTGGTTCACCTGGAAAATAGCTGCTGGCTTCACTTGTCCTCCCATAAAAGTCACCAATTTTCTTGGTACCCTCCAAAATGTTGGTCCCCTTGGTTAAATTTGTGGCCTTTACCCTGGCTCCAGTATTGGTGGTGATCTGATCCACCTTGCCAGACCTCTGGGGGCATTTATCTTCTTTGGCACACTATGTGGGAGAAGATCCCACTTATCTCCTGCATTTTCTCAAGGATCTCCCCAGCTGTGCCCAAGAATCTTTGATAATGATGGAAATCTTGTCAAAAGCCTCACCTGTGACAGCCTTGAGTTTTCCTCCCCCAATTCTGACCTTGTAGCCCTCTTGGGAGAAGACGCCTCTGGGGTCCCTCCTCCCTTGGAGGTCAAGCCCTCTGCCCCAAGGCAAAGTTATCCCTTCACAAGCTCACCCCCAGGTGCACCCCTTCATTGCTTGGTGGGATGGGTTTGACTCTTACTTTCCCCAGTTGTCCCCCACATCCTCTCTCTGGACACCCATACAAACAGCCATACCAGTTCTACACTGGATAGTATCCTGGAACAACAGTGGTAAAATCAACTATAAGGATGCAAAAGTGAGAATCTAAAAGTGGCCAATTCAACACCTTAAAATTTCAAATGGCTTTTTATAATAAAGTAACTACTTTTTCTTGTCTTTTTTAGTTGGGAGAATGAATAAAAAGTGTCCTATAGGGCCATAATAATTTTAAGTCCAGATGAGCTGCTTTAAATTAGTTCTGAAATTTTAAAATTGTTGACTTGGCCACTTTTAGATTCTCACTTTTAAATTCTTACTTTTTTATCCCTACAATCAATTTTGCCACTGTAGCCTATCCTGGTGGGTTTTTCCTCTGGGATGGGATCCCAACTTAATTGGTTTAGCCCCACTCTCTTAAAGGCAGAGGGACAGAAGGTCTGGAAGATCTTGAGCTGAACTGATAAATGGCAAGAATAAAATAGGGTAATAGTTAGGGAAATCAATGTCTCATAACCTTTTATTTAAAATGGCAATAAAGTCTGAGTGTGGGGTCTTTAGATCTATATAGTACCCTGCCGCCAAACTTACATTTTTCATTTGGGGTTCATCATAAGGTTGGGGAATCTGAAGTTGGATGGCCAGGGCGCTTGGGTTCTGGAGCGGCAAAATGGCACTGCTGCTGGAGGCCCGCTCATTGGTTGAAATCTCAGAAAGGTTTTCTTGCCCTTCTGTTCTCAAGCTATGTCCATGGGGGTGGGCCTTAAGCCTGTATTTTCCTCTGGTAGTGGGCCTTGATTGAGTACTTGCATAGACTTCATGCTCATGAAGTTAACAGTAGGAGTTTCTACACCTCTATTAGGCAAGTTGTTAGGCCCTTCCTCAGGTGTTGTAGCTCATAATTTTTTGCTGGTGTTCTCCTTTCATAAATTAGTGTCACAGCCATAGTTTTCCTGGGTGCGGCTCAGCCAAAGCGCTGCCACCCGGGGAAAACCAGCCCAAAGCCCTGCCCGCTTGCGGCAATTGTAGATTTAAATCTAACAATTGATCACAAGTGGGTGGTGGCACGGAAAATTGGGTCCAAGTGGGGCGCAGATGCCCCACGCCTAATTTCCCCTTCCTTGACCTGATGTTCAACAAATCCTGACCTCAAAGGAGGTCAGGTAATAGCTTACAGAACCATCATTGGTGGTATCTGTAAGCTGACCAAATATTGCATATAAGGAGGCCACCTCATCAAGATGTACCCAAAGGCTTTAAGTAACAATTGTCCCCTTCTAAACTACCTTAGTAGTTTGATATTTTGCTCTCAATAAATATCTTGCCTTAATGATTCACTTATTTAAATATTTTCCAATCAGATTTGTAATAACCAGACTGCTAGATTCTGCTTTCTCACCTCTGTGATTTCCTGGTAATCTTCCACCTCCTGCTGAAATGATTCCTGAAACCTGCAAAATTGAATGTGAGCCTATCTATGCTGCTGATTCCTTGACGTTGAGCCAAATTAAGGTCTTCCTGATGTACCTGTGCATAATCTTCTGCTACACCTTTCCTTATTCACTCTTCAAGGGTTATCATTTCTGAGTAAACACACACCATCTCCTCCTCATTGGTAAAGTCATCCTAATTTGGGTGTACATCCCCCATTTGATTGATTATGACAAGCTCTCTCTACTTTACCCTGACAAAAAGGCTTGCTTCAGCTTGAGGGGGCCTGATGCTAGAAAAACACAGGCGACCAGCCCTTCAGTCCTCAGGGCTGGCAGCCTGCAGGTGGTCAGGTTCAGAGTTCAAATCTGACTCTTGGCTCTGGGTTTTGAGGGGGAGAAAATTGTCAATCCTGAAACTTCTAGCTTAGTGTTATTTTTTTGACCTTGCCCATAGTTGAAATTTACTACATGGTCCTGCCAAACAATCCAATATCAGCAGAAACATTAAATTGACCCCCAGTTGTATAATAAGTTATTCATCAGACCTTACCAGTAGTTAGAGTTTTCAGCATGTACCGGCTAGACAATTCAATTATGACAAAAAGCATTAATTGTCCCCCTATCCCCAATTCCCTTAAGCCACAGTTCTTTTCTACTGATGGGACAATCTCACTATCAGCTCAATAGCTGATAAAAGATAACACTTAACAGTGAGCTTTAAATAGTGCTTGTCTCCTGATAAACAAACATATCTTTATTCTATAACTTGCTTTTGATTCTAGTTTTGGTTTCTTTAGCTGATGTTGCCTTGAGTTCCACTTGACTAGTGTTAATGCTACTGATGGCTTGACTGTACCTGCTCTCCTGTAGGCTGAATGTCTGATATTTGTAAAACGTCATTACACTACCATCGTTTCTGATTTAATAAAGTTAGTTTAAAATTTTAAATTCACAATAAACCATATATTTCTCAAATTCGGCTATGATTTTCTGGATGTTCAGCCCCTCCAAGCAGTCCAAATATCGATTTTGATTTAGAGCTTATATTTATGTAAAGCCAGCCTCAAACGTGTTTGGGATACAATTAGGGCATTCACTAAAAAAGCGGATCGATCGTACACTGCCTGATTAAAATGGCAAAGGCCTTTTGAGTTAACAATAAATAATATTTTAGAATGGGCAGCTTGATTTGAGCCACAGCTTATTTCAGACGGAATCAAAGAGCCACTGGATTCATAAACCCCCACTTGATCCCCTTGTCTATTCATAAGACTATATATAGCTCATCACAACACTCTGGGATTATCAAAAGTCTAATAGTTTTAGCTATCAATTCAGCCTATCGCGTTTGAAATGTACGGTGTATTTGGCCTGATTGCCTTTGTCTTTGCAGTAGCATCTGCTCCTTCCGAAATAGACGACAGGATCTGTAAGATCTACAACGGAAGAAGCAGCCCTGCCTGCACAACCACTTTCAACAACGATCCCGAGTCCATTGCACAATATGGTGCGCTCAAGAAAAAGGTTATCTCCATCTGCAAGGGAACCGACGGAACCTCTTTAAAGTTTGGAGATGAAACCAGAACCTTTAAATCGGTTCTTCCAAATGACCTCTTTGAATCGATGATTTTGGACGGCAACGAGAAGTTCCTCAGTACTGTTTGTATAGTATAACAGAGTAATTGAGCCACGTTCCCAGATGATGCTCCTTATTATTGATGAATTCAATAAATTTTCTTATCTAAACCCTACGAAATCTTTAGATATTTGAGGATTTTAAATTAAGCATTACTATCACAACACTCCACCCAGCTACACGTGAGAAGAAAACGTTTATGAATCTAGACAAAGCATGATGTCATTCTCAATTATGCAAACTTACATTATCCCAAATTATACGGCCAAACATGTAACGAATCATAGCTAGAATGCTTCGGCCCAGCCATGGCTAGTCTATGGCTCTTAGCCACTATAGCTGGAACATAATTAGATATATTTAAACAGTTTAAATATATTTTCGAAACATTGACCCAGAGCCAGAAACTGGTTGCGGCTGCCTGAGGCTTGGCCGAAGCAGTATATTAAATTTCAATAAAATTTTGGATGCTAACGTTTAAAAAAATCCTAAAAATATTACTTTTAAATAAATTAAATTCAGGGCTAAATTACATTTAAGTGATCCACTTAAAGCGTAAAAAGAGATAAATTAATAAAAGCTGCCATACAGAAAATACTGTAATGACTGCATTTGTCAGAATACCAAATCCTGTGGGCAGGTTCATTGCAATCTGGAGCAGAACTGGACTGTGGGACGGAAGTCAGTGCCCACCATTGGATTAGCACCAACTTGAATAACTAGAAAGGAAGAGTCCCAGCATCAACCATGGTGCGGTGGTAGATACCATAGTGTCTACCTGTCAGGAATATTCCTGACATTAAACCTAAAAATATTAATTTTATATATAAAGACAATACAACAAATCAAAAATATGAGCATCCGTTCCCCACTTATTGGAGAAACTGCTGCTCAAATCCAATAAGATCATTTTGGCTTAAAATATATTTTAAAATCAAAAACTTGACCATACCAGGCTCTGCCACCCAGCCAGCCAACCAAACACCCAACTGTCAGGCCTCCACAGCGCACACACCAGCCAGTCCAATACTGGCACCCACTGCCTAGTTGGATGCACCTGAGCCAGCCTGGGACCCACCAAATTGGGAATTTTCTCAAATGGGGCCTCTAAAATGCGAAATTTGGGGAACACCCCAATGTGGTCCCAAAAAGGGAATTTCATAATTCTCAGTTGCCAGGAGCCAAACACTGGAGCCAGAAATTCTTCACTACTATCCCAGTAAAGAAATTCCCTATCAAACCAAATTATTGGGCACCATTGTCCTTTGCTTTATTCCTGTCTTTGCCCACCCCAGGACAACTATATAATAAAATTAACCTCTTATTGATAGGTTGTGCTATCATTGAGAGAATACTTCTTAGTCTGATATCACATAATTCACTTTACTTATGATAATGTGCGCCTTTTGGGGAAGCTTCAAATATGGAATTAGGAGAGAAGAGAAGTATCTTTTATTGAATAATCTTTTAGACTTATATAGATTGGGCTGTGGCAAAGATTTAGTTGGATCAAATCTAGGAGTCGGTCATGTGTGGGATGGGTTCGAGCCACTGGATACTTGGATTGCCATGTGATATTGCTTGGTTACCATTCTTGGTATGTCAAACAGTATATTGGAAGGGCACCAAATCAGGCAATGGCTGGATGTTAAGTAGGTTGGTGGTAGCCAGAATGCTTGTATATCCAGACCCTCAACACTTATAACACAGAAAGGAAAGACTAGAGTATTGGCCATCTTCTTCCAAGGACAAGGATGAATTACCTCATCTTCTCAGCTGTACTCACAGCCTGCCTCAGGATTAGGATCCAGAAGCAGACTTTTACCCAGTTTGAGCCCATGCCAGAAGCCACCAAAGCATGTAATACAAGCAGCTTTCACAACTATCCTCTTTTACGGCACACACTTGGCCTCCCTGAAATCATCCAGATTGACAATGTTTTCACTGTATACAATGCAGTATACTATCTCTTATATACTTCACTGGAAACTTTGATTATTTTAACATGAATTCTAAGGTGCTTCTCTGGCTTATGACAGCATACCCAATCATCACAGCTTTCACCAGATTCTAATCCACCAACCTGCTCCCCCACTTTGCTGAAGTGATCTCTCTCATGTTAGTGCATTACACCACCAGTCCTGTGATGATCTATATTAGAGGCTATTTTTCAGGAAAGGACATAATTTAGTCAAATAAAGGGAGATTTTCTAGAGAGAGGTAAATAGTTTTTTATTAGTTTTCTTGTTCTTTATGCCCTGAGGGCTGGTAGGCTAGCCCTTTATCAGTGCTTAAGAATAATAAAGTGAGTAACTGGGATGGTTATGCCAAGAAAGTATAGGCATCCTCTTATCAGATGGAGTGACAATATAGATGAGGTTCTCCTGGGAGGAGTGAATGCTGTAGTAATATTGAACTTCCAAAGACCAGCTGGGGTGACAATAAAGTTGGTGGCCCCTGGGATTAGGGAGTGCTGAAGTAGCATTAAAATCCTGATAACAGCTGGGGTGTTGTCAGGCTACTCCTTTTAAATTAAGCTGCTAGTAATCTTCAGGATAATCAACAATAATTTTCTAAGCAACCTTGGTCAAATGCAAATCAAATTTTATTATTTCAAACACTCTCTATCCTTTTCCTTGCCCTGCAGTTCATTATTATTCTATTTTAATGGTTAAATTTGAGTCCAAAGTTACCTTTAAACCCTGGAGAATTCTCAAACCCGGGACCTAAAAATTAAGTTAGTTTTAACAGTTTGGAACTTGTTTACCTTTTGATTTTTTGCTCTGGCTTACACCAGCAGTTCAAACTCCATTTTTTGTCTTCCTTCTTGCTTCTTGCTTTATTTTTAGCTACTAAGCTGAAGCCGCTACTCCCAACTGTCTCCTTTACCTTTAACTTAGCTTTAAAAGGTTAAGTCAAGACATGTGCTTTCAAATGGTTTTTTTTACCATCAAAACATCTAACCACTTTTAGTTAGTTGTTCTTTCCCTTAATTTTACCTCAAAAACTCAAGCTAAAATAAAAGCTTGTGTTTCTCTCCAGTCTCAACTTAAGTTGGGATTGTTTGACTTGCACCTCCAAAAAGGTACTTGTTAGGTTTTGTGGCTTGTGTTTTCCTTTTTTACCTTTGAAATTCTTCTTAGATCCATGATACAATTTGATTATATTTTCCAGAAGTTAGGTAGTTTCTATAGTGACAATCACAATTTGATAGCAGATAGTTTTAACCCACCAGTTAATGATGATCATTTCCCAGACCTAGAAATTGACTTTTTGACTAAATTGCCAGTCATTAAGACTGGACTTTATTTTATTTTCTCAGGATTAATAAATTTCCTTAGTCCTTACTTTACCTCATACAAACTCTTAGGAGCTTTTATCCAGTTATTATTGAATACTCTCCCCACCTTCCTATATTTCACTAATATAAGCATTGTTGGGCTGAAGGCTTTAGTTTACAATCATTTTCCCCAAGCCTTAAGACCTTACAGGTGTGAAAATGACTGGGTTAATTCTTCTCAAAAGGGGCCGTAAGTTTCTCTATCTATGTCTTATGGGTGGGTTTAGAGAAGAGCTCTGCTGGACTGTTCAAGCATAGGGGCCTGGGACCAATGGCAGGATAGCTGTTCAGAGAAGCAGCTGCCTAACCCAATGAATTAGAATAGTTCCTGAGAAGTGTAGCTGGTTACTCTACAAATGTCCAAGATAACCACCTGGGAAGGTGGGATACACTATCTAGAAAAAATACATCTAAAAAACAATATCTATAAAGCTTCCATCTATAAAATGAGTCCAGATTGCCATCTAGAAGCAGATCATATAGAAACACTATCTCAAATTTCTGGCTAAACCACATCTAACAACTTTAAATATTTATAAATGCCCAAAAAAACATTTCAAATATAATACAAAAAACACATGGATAGATCTGAAATCATTCAAGGATACTAAATCTAAAATAAAAATGTGGGGTGTTGCAAGACAAAGTCAGATACAAAAGGACAACAGAAATGACGTAGCCAGGGCATGGCATCACTATAGTATAAAGCAAGGCGTACACATATGCATGTACCTGTACTGACGTCATGATGTAAACTAGTACAGCCCATGTTTCATTTTGCTCACACACAGAGATAATTAATGATATGGGCTCTGTTAATGCTTGAGGATGTATATAATTGCATCTTGTGAATTAGGCTGCATCAAAACATTCATAAAGCTAAAAATATAGCTGCATGTCCTGGCCCATTTGGAAGGAGCTTTCTAACTGCACTTAAACCACTGTGCAATGAATATACACACTTGTGCTTGCACTGGCAGCCTAATTCCTATGACTTTACATCCAGAGTGCCTGTGCTGACTGCACAATAATTATTCCCTTGCTTCAGCTCATTTATATAACTCTTCCCATATCTCACAATAAAGACACACATATTTACATTACTTGGATATTAGCTCTTTAGTTTTTACCTCCAGAGAGAAGGTAAATACTTACTGCTATTATCAGTAAACTAATTGTGCATTAGGTCTTCAACATACTCTAGTGTTTAAGCCAGACAACTATAACCAAAGATCTGTCCTTTTAACCCAATCCCAAGGACTAGAAGATCCAATTAAACGACATTGGTGCTCACTTTCCAATGTATTTACACCAATACATCAAACCTGCTGACCCGCCCTGCTGTGGATTTGTTTTGGCCCAGGGGGGAATGACCCACTTTCTGCTTCTGCACTGGCCAATTTAAGAAGCATCTTTGCCAAATCTACACAGAATACATTTTCTGCTGCAAACCAGCAAGCTGGTTCAAGAAAGGAGAACCCCCCAACCTTTTTGATATCAGCCAGTTCATGGGCAATGTCAAAAAGCCTGTGAGCATTAAGTACTACCAGACCCTTAACCTTAATGTGAAGGTACCCAATCCTGAGAATGCCAACATTGTACCTTCTAAACAAGCCCTTGATCACACTTTGCAAGGAATTGATGAAGGGATAGTACAAGATGAAGAAGCTGTACCTCGTTTGGAAATCCTTTATGCTTACATTCCCAGCATTAAAGAGCGTTTTCAGAACCTCTGCCACATCACCCCAAATTAGTTGAGAAAAGACATGAAGACCATTGAAGAGATTTAGGTTTATCTATAATACTTTTCCCACCCTGCCATTTTTCACAACAGAGTACATTTGGAACGACAGGAAAATATCCTTCAGCACCAAGGCCAACTAATTTCAGCACAACAGACCTTTCTTTAAACTATGTATACTGATCTGGGATCCAAATTTGAGCTGGTGAACCAACAAATTGCCAAACTTGTGAAAAACCAGATTTATGCTGTTACTTACACAGAGAGAATGGAACAATCTCTATGTCAGTACATCCCTCACATGGTTCAGGAAGTCTTAGACTACAAAGGGCTTGGCAGCAATTGGATTAGTGTGGTTACTAATCATGTCCAAGGGGCCAAAGAAGTTATGAACTCCTTGATCCAGCAGATGGAGCAAATCAATTTAGCCATTGCCTCTAACCCCAATAACCAAGTAGCTGCTACAGAGGATGCCAAGATGCTACATAAGGACATACTTGAACTCTTTTATCACTATAAAAGCCTTGAGAAGGAAATTAAGGAGATCCACTTGGAAAACACTTTACTGTATAGAGACCTAAAGACACTTCAATCCAAACTGGAGGAAGGGCAAAAGAGTAGTCAGGTTCATACAGCTATTCCAGAGGCTCAGAAAGCCATGAATGAGGTGCTTTCCATGTGGTTGGATAACCACAATTGCAATATTCTTGCCCTTGAAGAGGAAGTAGATACTCTTTCAAAGGAGAACATAGAGATTAGAGAGGAGCTCAAAGAAACTAGGGCATCCTTATACTCTATGCAGGACCAGATAGACTGCCTTCTGTCTTGCATACCCACTCCTGCGCCTCATTCTGCCTTGGTACACTTTGAGGAACCTCGCTCATTGAGTAGACTTTCCCTGAGAAGCAATAAACATTTTTCAGGAAATGACTCTTTTTATAGCTATGGAAACAATGAGGATGCTCAGCGCCAAGTTCCTAGACACATCATGATGACGTAGGCTGTATTGGAAAGAAGTGATAACCCCATGGTTACTCCTGAGCAGACAAAACTCCAGGAACACCTGGCTGCCTCTGAAGCCAGATTTAGAGCTTCTGGCGGTCGCTAATCACCTAATTTCAGACCTGCATACAACACCAGTGGTGTCATACCTAGCTTCAAACCTGTTAACTTACCCAAGTTTTACAGAAAAGGTCATATAACCATGTTCCTACAGTTATACAAAAACACTATATATGATGCAGATGAAGCTATAAAGAACTCTATAATTTTCAATTGCCTAGATGCCAAAACCCAGACAATTATCATGCCATGTCTCCCCAAGAGAGGTTGGACCTTTGCTGATGTCTCCAGAGCTATAAAGTTCTGTGGGCTGCCATTAGCCCTGAATTGGGATGTTTTTCCCAGACCATCAAAAAAGCAGCCCGCGTGCAGGCAAAACCCCTCCAAACCCTGGAGGACCTGGCCCACACAGTAGATGAGTGCTTTGTGTTAGCCTTTGCGGTTGAAACCCCAATCCCTTCTCTTGGGTCCCCTCTAACTGTGGAGGAGACCCTAATCCAGCTGGATTGTTTGCTTTCCTGGTGCTGCCCTATTTTGAGACAACTGGTGGGCCAACGGAAAAACGCGGGCCACAGGGCACCAGGTGTGCCTAACCTGCGATCTGAGGAAATTGGGTATAAAGTCCCACAGTTAGTGGAATCCCAGGAAAGCAATTCCTCTGGTCCAGAAGTCCCTTGGCCCAAAATAATTGAGTTTGGGAGCCCTCCAGTTGATATATCAGAGGAAGGCATTAGGGGTAATGTGCACCCTGAGTCCCCGGAAGGTTCCTAGCCAATCAATTAAGTGTACCCTACACCCGGGCCTGCTGCCCCTATTTTCTTGGGCCCAGACCATGGGAAGATTGGGCAGTGATTTTCAACTGGCTCCCCTTTAGATTGCTTTCCAATAACCCTTTTTAAAAAAAACCCAGCCTTATCATCCCCCCATTGCATATAATGGAAGCATGGACCATCAGGTCCCTTGCTTACCAATTCCAATTATTGAATAAAACTCCTGACTTTGCAAATTCCTTTTGTGTTTTGGAGTTTTATTTTTTAATAAAGGTTATTGTCCTGACTTCTGCTGCTGTCTTCCCTCCCACTTTCATCTGGTTTGTCTGCACATTTGCCTGCCCTACTGCCCTACTGTCTGCCTGACTATGGTTTTCTGTTAAGAATTGTTCCAAGAGGATCCAAACTTGGCCTGGGCTCTTGATATTCCCCCAGTACTCACGGATTGTCTTCCAGGAAGTTTTGGTAGAAAACCCCCTCTGGTACCATGTTGTCTCCTTTATATAAGGGAACCATGATGGTATTGGTGCCCATCTTCTTATTGTTTTGGTCTGCCAGCCCTGGTATTTAGAATAAACTTAATCTGATTGCTCAATTGCCTGGTTCTACTCCTGGTCTGGTTTCTAATGCCTTCTGTCATTTCACTCAGGTCCCCATCATCCTGCTACATTTGCCCAGTTGCCTTGGTTAGTCCCTTATCCTGAGGGGGTTTCACCCTCTTTCAAATTGGGGACTAACAAACCCCCTTTCTCTGATTTGACAAACCCTTTCCTTGCAGCAGTCTCAGCTCCCTCCCTATCCTCCTTGCACCAAATCCCCATTTTAGATTCAGATATCCCTCCCACGCAGGATTGCTATCTGTGGTTGCTTACTGGAGCCCTGGTTATGGCCCTAGATGCCTACTTCCTTCCCTTTTCTCAGCCAGTCTCTTTTGGGAGGCCCCTTTGAGCAGCTATCCCAGTTTTGTACTGGATGGCATTCTGGTGGTTGGACCCACCAGGATGGGAGCCAGACTTTGTTAGTCTAGATCCACTCTCTTACAAGAGCCTTGATGGAGGAGTTTGGTAGTGAAGAGGCCCTCAACAACCGCAAGATAGACTTCTTCAAGGGTAGTATAAAGAAGGGTGAAACTAAGCAAGAATTTTCTGATAGATTCTACCTAGAGGCACAGACTCTGATCTCCCTGAAGGCTGCCTCCTTCATTGATGTCAAGTCTGCCTTGTTGAATGCAGTACAACCTAATAAGAACCTATCCTTGGCCTTGAAATATGGGATCTATGGGACCACAATGTCTCTGAGCTTATCTGTCACCTTCTCATCTTTAAGGACAACTTTGAGGTACTTATACCTACCACAACCAGAGCTCCCTAGGAAAACAGATACAGGCCAACAAATGCTGAACTTGAGAAATCCAAACCTGCAGCTGGTACCTCTGCTCCTGGTTCTGAGGGCCACCTCTGGCCTTAGAACATTTTTCAAGTGTGTAAAACCTGGGAATATGTCTAGAGATTGCAAACAGACACATGCAAAGATACACCATGTAGGAGCAGATGAGTGTGACTAAAAGGAAAAGTGTGAAGAGAAGGAGGCTATTCATTATGAGGAGCCAAAAACCTGCTAAGCAGTCAAGATGAGGAGCAATCCTTGGTTGCACATTTAGCTGTTCCTCCCCTTTCTCTACCCCAGCCTCTTCCACCTGAAGATACTGGCACCACTCCTACTCCCTCACACCCCCTGTAAATGCCTACCAATCCCCAGGCATCTGACTATAGCATCTCACTTGCTTCTGCCCCTGTACATATTGCCAACTCAGTTATAAGTCTCTCTGACCCTGCAGCTCAGCCAAAACTATGTTACCCTGACCAGGAAGAGATTTAAGAGGACCAACTCCACAAGGTCCTTGCAGTCAATGCCCTTACTTGAAATCAAAGATTAAGGAAGGAACCCTTGCTTGCACCAGAGGCCAAGGATGTTGTTACACTACCCTATGATGAACAGCCAGCACTATCTTCCACTGAAGTCACTCATGAGTGTGACCGTGCTAAGAAAATGTCCCAGCTTCTAAAGTTAGTTCATGTCTCTGCCTCTGTCAGGCACCCATTCACTTGAAAGTAGTCTTTCAAGGTGGTGAATGATTGCAGAGGGATTTGGACTGTTACAAGAGAACCTACAGGCAGGGATACCATCCTGAGGTGGAATAATTACCCAAACAGGCAATATCAGCCCAAAAGCGGATTGAAATGTCCTAAGAAGAAGTATGCTCCCAAGTAACACAGGAGGAAGGCAGAAGCCAAAGGATGGAAGACTTGGGGCTTGGGGTCCTGGTAGGCGGTTTGATAGTTCTTGGTCTCTTCTCTGTGAGGTGGGCTATGTGATAAGGGTGTAGAAGTATACCATACTCCTGGTATTACCTGGCGCCAGGAGTTATCCAAGTAATGGGCTTTGGGTGAGGTACCAGAGTCAGCACGTGTACCTAGCAAAATGCTGGTCTGGACAGCCTGCAGCAGGATTATCCAGAAGATCTATTTATATCCAAGAGACTCCATAATGGAAGTCTTGGGTAATCTCATGGTTAGGATTAAAAGGGTTTAATTCAAGCTAATTTAGATAATGAAAACTTGGGTGAATGTATACTTTATTGATTGAACAAATGATAGGATATTACTGTGAATTAAGAACCTAAAGGTAAAAATGCGGGATTATCAAATTCTTTTGCATGAGCTCACCAACTTAATAGAGTAATTTTCATCCTATAACAACTTACTTTTTATATAAAAGGATGGAAAATATTCCAGTAAGTTGGTTTGTTTATGCAAAAAAATTTAACAATCCTGCATTTTTACCTTTAGGCTCTGAATATACAGTACTTATCAGCTATATATAGCATGTTATGAGTAAATTAGTTGAGAAGATTTAAAGTAAATGGAAAGATTTGGGGAATTTACTGGAGATTTTTAATAAAATGTAACTTAAAGTATGGGGAATGGATATTAATTCTCATAAATAAACTTCAGAACATAATTATTAGAAATAATTATAAGGAGCACACCAAACAGCTAAAACCTGGGGGCGTCCCCAGCTATTCCCCACTGAGGACAGAAAAAAGAGAGCCAGCAACAGAACCATGACCTAACAGCACAGCTAACACAGATCCAGAGCTCAAGAATTCATTGTTGTTGTTGTCAAGTATAATAGAATCATTTGATTTGATTGCTGCAATGCCTGATTGGCTAGAATCCAATTTGAAAGGTAAAATTGGTCAACTACTGACCCTTTAATCTCTTTTAGATAACAATTAACTGATTTTAAAAAATAACTGGGTTCAAATCCCGTTTTTGAACTGAGTGATATAGAAAAATTAACAAGTTCAATATTCTCAGGTAATTTAGAACAATTACTACTTATTAAGTATTGTAAATTAGGAATGATATAAATCCCAATATAGGAATTGGAATCCCCAAGACTACTCTTAACTAATTTGCTTACAGGAATATAATGAAGTGAATTCCTGACACTACCCTCATCTAAGGGAAAACCATCCTCTGCAAGGAACTTCTCAAGAATCTCCAGACAGTGCTGAAGGTTCTCCTCAGGTTCCTAGAAATTAGACTCATCCCCATAATCCTTCCATTTGACCAGGAACTGTGACTTTCCTTTGACTTGGCAGAAGTCAATAATGTCCTCAACCTCCCACTCAAAGGTGTTGGAGACAATCAGAGGGTCTGGGTTTCTTCCCTCAAGCATCTTGGGGTTGCCGTCAAATGGAGTAAGAAGTTCCACATGGAAGACACTATGTATGCTAGATCTTGCTGGAAGCTCCAGTCTGTATTTCAGGCTAAAGAGTTTCTTCAAAACCTTGAGAGGGAAAATCTTCTTAGGTCCTGACTTCTTGCTAGGTATCTTCAACTTCAAGTTGTGGGCATTCAGGTAGATGTAGGACCCCACAAGATATTCTTTCTCTGTAGCACGGCGGCGGTTGGTGTACTTCTTGTATTCCTCACAGGCCTTGGTCAAGAACAGATTAAGGTCCAAATGTATCTTCTTCATTCAGTTTTCCAGCTTGTCTGCCTGGGGATACATGGATTTTGAAATTGTGTTTGGAAACTCTCCAAATCAAATCCAAAGTTTTCAAAGAAGGGAGGTATTACAATTTAACTGTGATATACAGTGTTGTAGCATAACTGAGCCAGATAACAGAAGGAACTCCAGTTGTCTTGGCAGGAATTAGTATAGTGCCAAAGTTATCCCTCCAAAACCTGATTGAATTGTTTTATCTGTCTGTCTGTATGTCTTCGGGTGAAAGAAAGTAGACATATTGACCTTGACTTCCATCTGTTCCATTAAAGCCTTCCAAACCCAGGATGTGAATTTAACACCTCTCTCTGACTAAATATCTGTAGGAAGGCTATGATTGCACACTACTATTTAGAAGAACATATTGGTCACTTATTTAGAGGTGTAGGAATTAAACAGAATAATTATCACATACTTAGTGAAACAGTTAACTACTACCATGACACCTGAGTTCCCGCTGCTTAATGGTAGATCAACTATAAAGTCCATAGATATGGAAGACCAAGGACGTGTTGGGATTGGGAGAGGATAAAGAAGACCCTGGGGCTTGGATTTTCCAGGCTTATTCATCCCACATGTAACACAAGACAAGATGAACTTTTGGACGGCTTTCTTCATGTTGGGTCACCAATACTGTCTAATTATCCTCTTCAAGGGTTTCATGAGACCTCCATGTCCAGCCAGTTGCCCTTCATGCATATGACTCACTGCTTGGGTTTGTAGATTGCCTTCAGTAATAACCAAAGAGCCATTAACATAAGAGATTCATTGATTGTTCACAATCACTGCTTTGGGAGTCTTCTTCAGCATATTGATGAGCTCTTCCTGAAAGGAAAATGACATCTAAGCTTTCATAATCTCATGGTTCATGGCAGTGAAGTTAGATATTGTGATGATGCTGGATAGGAACTGAGACAAATATAACACTACCTGGTTATTGTGGTCAAGGTCTGTGCATGGGTTTTCCTTGAGATGTTCCTGTCTGCTGATTGCATCAGGGATTATGTTTAGTTTACTGGGTGTATATTTGATCACAAAATCATAAGCCAAGAGGTCAATGGCTCATCTGGCTAGGCGCAGAACAATCTTTTGCTTCTCTGTGAAGTACAAAAGATTCTTGTGGTCAGTGGGGATGATTGTAGGATACTTGATCCCCTCAAGGTATCTTCACCAATGATTCAGGGAATTCACAATGGTGTATAGCTCCTTCTCGTAAATGTGGTAGTTACGTTACCAATCTAGGGGCTTGTATGAGTAGAAGGCCACATGGTGTATTTCACCATCCACCCCTTGCTTGAGCAGTACCACCCCCAACGTGTAGTTGGACGCATCAGTCTCCAAAAAATTGACAATCCAGGTCAGGGAGCAAGAGGACAGGAGCCAAAGTGAAAGTAAGCTTCAGAGTGTCAAAAGCCTCTTGGGCCAAAGCCAACCAGGCAAAAAGAACCTTACTAGAGGTAAAGGCAGTCAAGGGAAGAGCAGTGGCAGAGAAATCCTTGATGAACTTCCTTCAGAAGTTGTCAAGGCCTAGAAATCTGCAAAGCTTGGTTTGAGATGTTGGCACTGGCCAGTCCATGACAGCCTCAACCTTAGAGGGGGAAATTGAAAAGCCCCAAGGATTGATAGAATAACCCAGGAACTATCCTCAGTGGTAAAGAATTCATACTTAGTGAAGAGTATTCAGGAATTTTATGCTTGCTTCTTCATTATCCCAGTCTGACTCTTTTATGGTTTAACAGGGAATCCTTTATGTAAGCTTTGATGAGCTTGGATTCCAGGAAAGCAACTTTGACATTAAACTTGTTGCCATCTGGTGATCACTTCCACATTTTTCACTTCCTATAGTCTTAGCTGCAGACCATCTCTTTCATTCCATGATAGTTTTCTTTCAGTTAAAAGCCAAAAACACAAACATAAAATGATTGAGGGGAAAGCAACCATTGTCACACATAAGTATCATTTTTTATTAATTATTATCAAGTTTCCATTATATACCAATTGGGGTATATTTGGCTGAAAACCCCTCCAGTTCCAGAATCACACCTGGATTTCTATCATGTGGTTTATGACATAACAGCATCATTCAATCCAGATATTTACCAAAAAGATTTTCACAATCTTAACCTATAAGAATGTACCCTAATACATTCCAGAATCACCTGATTCCTTCCATGGAAATGTATTGTTTTGACTTGAAGCATTCCAGACTTCCAGTATTGAAACACTGTGGAATATACATTACTGATCCAATCTATCATTTTTCCAACTGGGGACCAGCTGATCAACCCTAAGTGTCTAGAAACAATTGTCTACATTTAGCTGTTTTTGCAGTAACTGGCTTTTCACATCAAAAATCCATTTAAATGCTTCAAAACTTGAGCTAGGCGCCACCGCGGCGCCTAGAAACTTTCCCAGGCGGCACACTAGCGCCTGAAACATTCACTGGACAGCGCTTTATAAATCAATTAGGATGCACAGTGACGCTTTTAACCTAATATTTTTGCCAAAACGTCACATTTAAATCATAATCTGGGGGGGTTACTTTTGGTTAACCTTAACCAAACTTCTGACCCAGCCAAAGCAATTAAAAAATATAATTAAATCCTCATTAATTATATACCCAGTATATATTAATTAACCTTCCCAGTTAATTAATTCTTTTGAAGACAACAAGTCTTTACTTGATACAGCCAAGTCCATTTTGACCCTATGATTAAATACCCATTAATCATATTCCAGGATATATATTAATTAACTTTCATGGTTAATTAGTTGGTTTGAGACACCTAGTCTCATAATCTGAATTTTTAAGATGATTTATTTTGGCCCTCAATTAGTACAGCCTAATTGATTCCTGGGTAATCCATTACTACACTGGAAAATCTCCCCAAAGCCAATCTTATTGTTTTAACTTTCAATCTATGGAATTCATCACAATTCAACCTCTTTGTGAAACCACAGCCCAACATGACTGCATATAAGTCACACTTAGAGAGTTTTCAGAACAAGTTGGTATTAGTGAGGGCGTCTAGGACCTTCTTTAGATGAGCCAAATGACTTGCCTTGTCCAGAAAGTAGATCAGGATGCCATCAAGGTATATCACTACGCTGGTATCAAGGAAGGAAAAAAGAACCTCGTTAATAAGTCCCTGAAAGGCTGCATGGGCATTGATGAGACCATGTGGCATTACTAGATATTTGTAAAGACCCAAAGGGGTTCTTATTGCTTTCTTTCATTTGTTTCCCTCTGCAATCCAGATCTGGTTTTAGGCGTTACAAAGGTCTAGATTAGAGAACATTCTTGCTCCAGTGAGCTTACCAGTAAAAGTATCTGCTGCTGGAAGGGGGTTACAATTCTTAATAGTGATGGAGTTGAGTTTAGAATGATCCACCACTGGTTGCAAGGTGTCATTGAATTTCTTCACAAAGAAAATTGAAAAAGAGCAAGAAGAGTTGGAACTTCAGATAAATCCCTTCTTGATATTGACATCCAAATATTCCTTTAAGGTTTTCCTTGCACTCAATTTGTTGGGTATAATTTACCCCACATAGGGGTGCTTCCCAGAATCAGGTCTATTCTTAAGTCCAATGGGCAATGTTCAGGTAGGATGTTGCAGCTTGACTCACTAAATTTTTTTATATATTCATTTGAGAAAACTGTTAAGGTTCCTTTAAAGTGTTCAGTGGAACCAATCAATCTAAGAATCTTTCCTGTCCCAGATTGGTTAATTGGGATTGAAAATGTCACTCCTTGGTTGATGTACTCTATTTAGTGATTGTCCCAGTTTATGTTCATCTAGACCTGTTTACACCAAGGATATCCTAGAATGATTGGGAAGTCCATTCCTTAGATAGCAGAGTATTCTAATTGAAAAAGACTACCCACTATATTGGTCTGGAGGGGTTTACCTAACTTGTTTACAGTGATTGGAGTCTTGTTGGCAAGATGAACTGAGGATGGCGTGAGACCAAAGATGCTGAGGGTCTTTAGCAGTGAGGAGTTAATAAAATTCCCATTGCACTGGTATCTAAGAGTTCCAGAGTAGAATTTTCCCCATTGGCAGAACTGATTTTTACAGGGAAGGAGGCATAAGACTGGATAGAGGATTTATTGGGATCAGAAGCAGAAAGGACTGCAGAGAGGTGTTGTTGGACCCAGTTTAGAGAACAGCAATCCTTGGCCTGGTGCCCCTTCTTAATGCAGTATAAGGAACACCCTTTGATCATGCAACACTTGCGCTTGTTGTCAGAGAGTTGGTAACCTCCTCCCTGCTTGGGGACCAAAACTGGGGGAGGTGCATCAGAATCAACCTTCTTCTGAGGATCCATGGTCTTATTAGGACCAGGATCCCAAGCAAGAAGTTGCTTGAATTGAGGTGCCCAACACAGGATTTCCTTGGTTAGGTCATTGTAAGTATTTGGTAATATGTGATGTGCCCAACAGGCCTTCAGCTCTGGGGACAAGCGTTTTTGAAGCATGTAGCATGCCTCCTCATTGTTCATCCCAATGGCATCCTTCAAGCAGGTGAACTTGTCAAGGAATTCACTTGTAGCCATTCTTCCTTGGTACAAGTTTGATATTTGGTCACAGAGTTCTTCCTTAGATAAGGTTGGGGAGATCATGGACAAGAGGTTATTGCAGAAGGTCAGATAGTTGTGTAGAAGGTTTTCACCTTTAAGGGTGGCTTTTGCATACCATTGTCTAGCTTTCTCTTTCAATTAATCTGTAACATGATGTACCTTATGGGCATCCATTTGGAACTTCTCAGGAAAAGTGTTGAAAATTGATTGTGAAAACGCCAGCAGCATTAGGACCTCATTTGATTCAACATCCTCATATTAAATTGCTGAGATCTTGTTGAGGAAAATGGTTTGTACTTGACTTGGAGAGGAGCTGACTACTGGTTGGCAGGATTTGGACTGGTAGTATGAGCAGAAGACAAGGAAAGTTGTAAGGCAGACCAACCCCAAAGAGAAGACTAAGGCAATAGTATTGACTAAACTGAGAGGAAACTCATGCTCCAAGGGTTTGAGGTGGTTTGGGGTCCCAAACAGGGCCCCAAACAGGGCCCCAATTAGGGGCTCAATTAAACTGTCAGGAACCCGCCCTGCAGGGAATAGTTTATCAGCATGATGGATTAAGGCTGAATGGTTTAACTCAGTGATCATAGATACTATTGGTACGGACACCATACCCAAATGTAATGACTCTCCAAGGACTTGTTATCTTCCAAATAAGGGATTGAACCACCCAAGGAAGGCGTAGGTTCTCAAGTAGGCAAGCAAGGAAATAGAAGCAAATGGACAAAAAAGACTAGTTTACACAGGATTGGTGGTTGCAGATTGAGGTTTTTGTTTGGTAGGAGTTTTGGAAGCAAACAGAGAGGCTGTATAACATCTTCCTTGGACCACTGGAGCCCACTTTCTATTATTGCAATACTCAGTGCTGGTTCCTGTGCTGGGGTGTGTCTCCATTTGAATAGTTGAATGTACTAAGGTAAAAATAAATACTAGAATCACCCATTTAAGCCTGATCCCCCAAATTAGGAAAAGACTAGACAGTTTCATGAGTGAATTTCTAAAAGTCTTACAAACAATAAAAAATATTTAAGTTGGGATAAAACTCTTTATCAATTGAATGATTGCAATAAGTGATCCTCAGAAGCTTATATAGAACATAGTTTGGGGAAATTGAGAAGGAAATTAAATTTGAAATGTAGCAGTTGTGCAAAGAAGTTTCAAATAAAAACAACCTAAATTCAGTTCAAATATCTTTCATCATCATCAGTAAGTCTATAGCTTACTTTAAAAATTAATTGAGGTCTTGGCAGATATTTTAGGCTTGATTATAATTAACAGTTTGTTTGATTATCTTAGTTTGAGACTACAATAGGTGTTTGAGACTTGTTTGAGCCTGCTACTCCTGCTAGCAATTAGATAATATCACCTGAACCCGTCTCAACATCTGATTAGCTGAAAACTTCACAATTGAGTTTAATTTTATCTTTGAAATATAGATTCAAACCAGCAGTTAAGGGGCATAGAAAGGTTCCAGGCTCAAATTTTAGTCTGTACTTGCATACAACCTTACTATCAATCTCAATTGTGGACTTTTTGTTTGTTGTTTTTCCCTTTAAATCCAATTGTTCAGATAGAATTTGGTATTCAAATCCACAGTTTACAGAAACCAAATAATCAAAAAATTCAGGATTTTCAGGAAGATTGGTGTTGGGATCATCATAGTTGATAATCCTGACACTTACCTAATGGAGGCAAGTGGCGCTTATTGCAACATCTGATTATTGACTTTGGAAGTAAAGCCTGTGCTTGATGCACAATCTAAATACACTTTGAATACCCATTTTTAAGGCATTTTAAATGTATTTAACTCATGTAAACCCATGTTGCAACAGGGCAATTGCAAAACTGCACAATTTTTTTATTGTTTGATTTCTAAGTGAACATTCTTTTGTCTCATTTATTCAAGATATGCAACATTTCCCTCTGCTGGATTAGAAAACATGGTTAAAAAGAATTGGCATCTCAAGAGGGCAGCCATGGTGAACAATCCCTCTAGAAGAGTCACAAGAAGAGTCTTGAAGAAGGTGCAAGAGGTAATTCCAAAGAGGCGCAAGCATACCAGGCCAAAGGAGATGATGAAGGCAGCAGGGAAGCAAGTAGTCCTGCATGATGTGGACGGCAGCTACCTGGACTTGGGGGTTCACTTAGATCAGCTACTGGCGCCTTGGCTGGCCTTAGAGGGGACAGACCCATTGTTTGCTGCACTGTTTCTAGCCTTGAGTGAGCCCAGAGAAGTGATAGGGACTGGGCTGCACAGGGGTAATAACATCCTTTTGCAGTTCTCCACACAAGCTGCAGAAGACTATTTGGGAGTTCAGCTGAAGGAATTCCATTTCAATGGCCAGGTGCTCTCAGTCTTGAAGCAGGGAACTGTATCCAACATTCTGAAGTCAGTTCTTTGCGCTTGGGCAACACCTGAGGTTACAGAGGCCCAACTATTCAGTTGGAAAACCTCTGATAACTTTGAGCAGCGTCTTTTGCAAGCCTTCCAGGAAGTGTTGAGGCTTTACACAGTGGAGGTACTGCTCATTTGGTGCCAATGGTGATGGCTGGCAACCTTGTCCTTCAGGGGACCAACCATTGCAACTCCAAGTGGGAGAAAAACATGTGGTCTTCCTGGAGTGGGCCTTGTCAGTGTTTTACAGGGTGGGTGGTCAAGTCCCAGTAGAATATACCCTTTGTGAGAGTCTCCTGTAAGAATGTATCTTCTTGGGGCTGTATTTCCTGTGGACATTGAAATTGATTGTGCCTCTTGTTTTGTGGGGGTTTGTTGCCAATCCTTGATCATCAGCTTTGTGGATCTGTAGATAACCAGTTGTGTTTCTTGGCTGCCATTTAGGTGGTAGAAAAGTTGGTGCAGTATTGGAAGAGTAATTTCAGTCTTTAATAAGCACCTTGTTCTTTAATTCTTATTACTCATACTTTGGTTCATCACTATTGCAAACAGGACAACAACACATGGAATTTTTTAATTAGGCTTTTGTTTTTTAGGGTTGTTGTCCTTATTGGGGCTTACTCTTGGTCACTAGGAGCAGCACACATATACTGAGCGTGTACTCTAGTGATCAATTGCCTAGAATGGGGCTCCTTAAGGGTGTAGGATCTGGGGCCATTCTTCTGGATAACTTGAACTGGACCTTGCAAAATGAGGCAAATTTGGATTCACAACTGGACCCTCTATTGCTGAAAAAGTAGACTGAGTCTCCTATCAGGTAAGTGAGTAGGGCGGGGCATTTGGATGCATCTAGTTCTAGGTCCTGCAACTTATGGTTTAAGTTTACGGTTTAGGCTTCCAATTGCAAGAAAACAAGGGTTTAAACAAGCCTGTTAAGGTATTCCTATATAGACATAACCAGGCTGGGCTTTACCAAGGAATATAGTAAAGGTGGTAGTCCTGGTTGTCAATCATAGAGCAGTTAGAAGGGTTGCTTACCAGTAGCACAATAATATCCAATGTTGTATGCAAAGTTGGACGCAGGTAGGAAGGTATCCCATTCAGTATTATGTTGGTGACTGAGCTTCCAGAGTATTTGTACCAGGCTCCCATTGGTGCGCTCTACCATTCTATTTGTCTGTGGGTGATAAGGGGTGGATAGTGTCCCACAAATTCCCATCAGTTGGTTGAAGCGGGGGATGATATAACTGGTGAAATTGGTACCATTGTCTTTCAGCAGAATCTGGGGGAAACCATGTTTGTATATGATATTCTCAAGGATGAACATGGCTGTCACCAGTTCAGATTGGTTAGGGATTGCCTTGGCTTCTACCCATTTAGTCAGATGATCAACAGCCACAATAATGAACTTGTTGTGACTATTGGTAGCTGGCAGGGGGGCCACTAGATCAATAGATACAGTGTGGAAGGCAAACCCAGGATGTACAAGTCTGTTTTGGAACTTGTCAACCTTATTACGCTCAATGTTGCAGTCATGACAGGTGACATATGTCTCTACTATATCAGTGTTCATTCCTTCCCAGAAGCAGTGCTATTGTAGCAAGGCTAACATTTTCTGTATACCACCATGACCAGTAGTCTTGTGAGCAATCACCACTGAGTCCATGTGTAGGGATTACCTATATAAGGTAGCCAAGAGTCTCCACAAAGCTTCAGGAGTTGTCCCTTAGAGACTTTGGCATCAACATCTATTTCCTTGAGAGCTCTCTGTATCTCTACTGGATTTTCTCCTCACAAAGAAGGATCCTCCATAAGCTTTTCATAGAGAATGTCAGCCATGGGGGATACTAAGGCAACAGTGGGAAGACAAAGAGACAGTCATCATTCTGGTGGGCTGCTCCAGCTCTATGAGTGATTTCATTGTTGTAGGCCTTTAGTTTTGTCAGGGATTCACTCCTGAGAAAGGAGAGTACTTAAGTAGTGCAAGAGAGCAGTGGGATGGAAACCCACCAAAGACAATCCTATAGGATTTCCAACCATCAATGTATTAACCAAATAGACCCACAATTCATATGAACCCAAGAAAGGAGCAAAATGAGTCAAACCATAATATACCACAGCATAAGTCAAGAGATACCAAGGTGCTCCAGGATAAAGTACAGGGGGAAGTGGAGAAGGAGATGCAAAAAGTGGTGGTGCCTTATCACAAGTAACCATAATCTGATTCTTAGTATGAAGATAGTCCCAGGCAGAAGTCTTGGTGGTATTCTTAACCAGGATATTAAATCAAACTGAAAATATTCAGTAAAGGGGAACCAAAATGAGAGGCAGAAGAAAAGCAGAAAAAATTCCTGCTTTCACTGCATCTGAATTCAATTTAATCCAGAAACTACTTAATTAGAAAATTAATAAATATAGCAATCCAAATTTATTGATCCAGAAAATCAATTTTGTTAGAGCACTGGGGAAACCCCTAATACTACTGACTAATTACTTGGGATTTGGACTGGGAATGTGTAATAATGTGAGGTGGAATGTGGGATGAAAGATTCATCCTGTGGTTATCCTCTGGTTGGGTGCTTTGGACTGGCTGCTGCCAAGCAGACTAAAAAATGCAGCTTGTATCAGCCAAACCTGCTAATTGAACAGGGGAAAACAAACTATGCAGGTTGGCCTGGGTTTGGCTTAGCCAAGCTGGTGTTGTAATTGGGAATTGTTCTGCATCATTGTTGGAAATTGCACCATCAATACTATTTTAATATGGCCTTCAAATAGTGATAAATGCAAAGATTTGGTTAGTTTTGCTTTCAACTTTGGAAATGCCTTGCCTTCTGTAAATGGGTCTGTTCCAATGTCCACCCATTCTGGATTACCATACCAGCCCTTGACTGATCCTGGTATGATTTCACCCCAACGTGGCACCCTCTGCCACTCTTTCACTCCAATGAAGTGATCATCAATCCCTGTCTACTATTTAAGTAGAATCATTTTTCCCAATAAAGACAAGTTTATCCACATTGGCGTTGGCTTTAATATTCCTTAAGATTTTCCCTTTCCTTTTTGCCAAAAAGGAATCCCACATCTTGTATTTCAGGAAATTAATGTATGTGTCCTTAATTTTGCCCTGAAGGCTAACCCAAGGCTAGCTTTGAACCTCAAATCTTGGAGAAAAGATTTCCTTCTGTGTCCTTCGCGTTGTCCCTAGGAGCCAAATACGACAAAATAAAAGCTCACTACAGGGGCGAAGTCCCTTGGTTACCCTGTTCCCACATGATTCTCTGGTTTTTCCCCTTTGTTTCTGAAGTATCTGAGCAACCTAAAGTTTCTAGTCCTCCCTAGAAGATATCACCAATGCCCCTCACTCCCATGTTAATGGTGGTGTCTCCTGGGCCCACTTGGGCTCCCTTCCAGCTTTATCACTTAACTATGAGCAAGCTTGTGCCGCTACCCACTCCCTCTTCCACACAGGCACTGTGGCTATGTACACTATCCCTGGTCTCCGTCCTGGTATGCTTCCAAAGACCTATATTTCTTCCTTTTGGACTTTGGTCTCCCCCGCACTGATGGAATTGATGGAGACTATTGGTGTGTTGGTTAACCAATTCATCCAACCTGCACTGTTCCATCATCAGTTGGTGTTGGGGGTTGCAAAACCAGCTATTAACTTCTGTAGCCACCACTGTCTTAAACAACCATGCACAAAATATAGACCATCAAGAATGTTCCATAGTCTATTTGCTTGCATTTTAGATAACCAGCTTGACTTGCTAGCTTCACAAAAGTATTTGACTTTTTCCTTAAACTCTCTTTACTCCTTGCCCCCTGGTTATATTGAGGATTGACTGTGCAAACTGGATGATCACAAAGCTACCTGGTGTGGCCAGATAGAGTCAACTCTTCTAAATTATTGTTAAGACTTTGAGACCTTAGTTGCCAAAATCAATCAGTTTCAAGATCATGTTAATTCCTAGCTTGAGTTGGTTGAGACCCACATCAATAATTGGGGCCAGTGTCTACACTTACAGTATGGTTTGGACAAGGCTGCGTTAGGAAATACTCTGTTTCAGGTTCAAAACTACATTGACAATAGAGTGGCTTTTCTTGAAGTGACTCTGCCTGCTCCTTTGATGGCCTGTCTGCGCTTGAAGCTAAGTTATGAGATGCCATAGCTGAACTCAAAGCCACTACTCAACCTCAAGCCTCTGTCCCAAACCCTCTGCCTTTTGAACCTACGCCTTATCCTTGCATTGCCATGCTAACAGACCAAGTAGCTACTTTGCAAGGAAAGATTGAGTATTTGAGACAACACCTCTCTGACCTTGATAATTCTTCCTCTGAATCTGATGGCAAAGGGGAGGCTGAAGTCACTGGTACCCCTTCCTACCCTGTTCATGGGTGTTGCTCTGGACTGGAAAGCCAACCCTATGTTAACTGTGCTCTTGCCTTGGATCATTTAGCAGCAGTAACAAATGATGTTGCAGATCAACAAGATGCTCTAGTAGCACAAGGTGCAGAACCCTCTCTTGCTTAAAAGAAACAATAAATGGACAAGTTACTCTCCTGGCCTCTAAAAAAACTTCTCTGGTTACTCATATCAATAGGGTTTGTAGGACACATTGGCAGTCCAACAAATCAAGATTGATGAATTTGGAGCTGCTACTGCTACCACCCAGGATATCAGTATGGGACACGGAACAGCTCCACACTAGACACCCTAGAAGAGAGCCATTGACTTCTGGGCTAGACAAACTGTTTCTAAATCTGAGTTTGAGGACAATCCACACATCAACAATTCCTCAACCTGGGTGACAACAGCCA